>JAVJIF010028876.1:0-46517 GCA_038442645.1 Agave tequilana | reverse complement strand
CCACGACCACGGCCGCGTCCATAATTATATCATCGTCCATAATTTTTAGAAAATGCAGCATTTGCTTTTGGAAATGCTGCTGAACCAGTGGGACGAGACTGATGATTTTTGATCAAAAGTTCATTATTTTTCTCTGCCACAAGAAGAGATGAAATTAGTTCAGAATATTTCTTAAAGCCACGCAACCTATATTGTTGTTGCAGTGTTATATTAGATGCATGAAATGTGGAGTAAGTTTTCTCCAACATTTCTTCATCTGTGATATCTACCCCACAAATTTCAACTGGGATACTATTCTGAACATTGCAGAGTTGTAGTCGCTAACTTTCTTAAAATCTTGGAAGCGCAAAGCATTCCATTCATCACGGGTGGCAGAGAGTATAACTTTCTTTTGGTGATCAAATCTTTCTTTGAGATTTTTCCATAAGACACCTGGGTCTCTTACAGTGAGATATTCACATTTTAAACTTGACGGGCAGCATAAAACACGTATACGGAGATGATGTACTCTTTTTCCCTTCGCTATGGTTTTGTCCCACTGGGTTTTCCTAGCAAGGTTTTTAATGAGACATCATGTATGGTGGACAGCCAATGTGGAGTGTTAAGATAAGTCAAAAGAATGGCTATCCACCATCCTCCATCCGTCAAACCATCGCCTAACTTCACTGTGCACCATTAATAAGTTTACTATGCGCTGATGTAAGCGATGACGCAAGCGACTGCATAGTGCCCCCAAGGTTTTCCTATAAATAGGCCCTTCCTGATTCATTTCAATGTACGCACAAATTCAGAAATCAATAAGAATTCCTACTTCTACTCTGTCTCTAAAATTCTCTGCTTTGGTGTTATATTCTCGGAGTTTTACAACACGTTATCAGCACGATCACTCTAGTCTGTCCCCAGCCTCTACCTCCGTCAGCTCAGGGAAAAAGCCTACCACGTCAAGTCTCTGCCTCCATTAGCTTAAGGTAAAACTTGTCACGAGCCTCTGCTTCCATTGCTCAAGGAAAAGTCCTATCACAAGTCCCAGCCTCTAGCTCTACAATCTCAAGGTAAAATTGACAAGTCACTATAATTATAATATTCGTATAACACCACTACTATAATGAAATGAGACTCTACCACCTATTTATAGAAATGTGATGTGATTACGAAAAACTGAATTATTATACTAATTATATTCATATAACACCACTACTATAATGAAAGGAGGCTCTGCCACCTATTTATAGTAAAGTGATGTGATTATGATCTTTACTAACCTCTAATTTGATGCTTGCGTGGATTAAACCCCAAGCTACTAATATTGTATACTTTATCATTCTGTTATTTATATAAGTATAAACACCCACTGAAAGGTTTACCGAGTAGCGTGGTGTGCCAATATTTATTTCAATAATTATTGCTTTATTAATTATGCCTGCAAAACACCCACCAAGTAGAGTGGCGTGCATATATTATAGCTCATAAATATATGTAGTACAATGCATTTATTTTACCATTTCCTTAATTACAATATTTAATTATATAAAATCTAAATTATTTTTCTCTCTCCCCCAACGGCTATAAACCCCCAACGGTTATATCCCCAAACGGCTAAAACCCCAACGGCTATAAACGGCTATTTTTCATCCTATAAATTGGTGAATTCTAAACCACATAACTCACTCCTCAATCTCTCTTCATTCTCAAAATTTTTCATCTCCAGAAGCTTTGTGTTCGAGTTTTTCGCAAGATGCTTAGTCTATTTTTGATGTTTATTATTGCCGTCATCATCATCAATACTTCTTTCGTTTTTCTTGGAGATATGGATCCAAGTGAATTGTACCCGTATTTTTTTATTTTAATGTTCACCTTCCCTCTTCTGCTTGTAGCTATTATGATTGACATGCAAGTTTTCTTTGAGAAATAAAAAAAATGTTGTGATTCTAATTTTTTTTATATTTGTTATAGTTATCACCATGTCAAACTTTGCAAAGCTTGAGTTCATTCCACTTGATATCACGGAAGGAATTATATGTCTTGGGTTATTGATATTTGATATCTGAGTCAATGGGTCTCACTAAGAAAAAGAATAACTCTACGACATTACAAGATAAGGTAAAGGCGACAATCTTTATCCGCAGACATCTTGACTAAAGTTTAAAATGTGAATATCTCACTGTAAGAGACCCAGGTGTCTTATGGAAAAATCTCAAAGAAAGATTTGATCACCAAAAGGAAGTTATACTCTCTGCCACCCGTGATGAATGAAATGCTTTGCGCTTCCAAGATTTTAAGAAAGTTAGCGACTACAACTCTGCAATGTTCAGAATAGTATCCCAGTTGAAATTCTGTGGGGTAGATATCACAGATGAAGAAATGTTGGAGAAAACTTATTCATGCATCTAATATAACACTGCAACAACAATATAGGTTGCGTGGCTTTAAGAAATATTCTGAACTAATTTCATCTCTTCTTGTGGCAGAGAAAAATAATGAACTTTTGATCAAAAATCATCAGTCTCGTCCCACTGGTTCAGCAGCATTTCAAAAGCAAATGCTGCATTTTCTAAAAATTATGGACGAGGATATAATTATGGACGCGGCCGTGGTCGTGGTCGTGGCCGTGGACGTGGCCGTGGACGCGGTCGAAGTGGTTTTTACAACCCTTCACAGAATAACGCAATCCACAAGAAGCATCATGTAGAAAGACATGAAAAAGGAAAAATGTTCTTGAAAGTTCTATTCGGAATCCTGAAGATTCCTGTTATAAATGTGGCTCCAAAGGACACTGGTCTAGAGTGTGCCGAACACCGAGCACCTTTGCAAGCTTTACAAAGCATCCTTGAAAGGAAAAGAGAAAGAAGTGAATTTCACTGAACATGATGATCCTATGGATGATTCAACTCATCTTGATACTTCAGATTTTACTGATGATTTTGTTGATCTTCCAATCCATCATGATACTGGTGATAATTAGACATATGGTTATGTATTATCATATTTTGTTATTTGTAATTTTCAAATTTATCTTTGAATGAAATATTTCCCTTATAATAATATGTTTCAAATTTTATTCTTACCAAATTATTTATTTTGCATGAAGCTTGATATGGATTATTCTAATGATGAAGTCAAGACCAAGGTGATATCTGTGGGCCTATACACCCATTGTGTGGACCATTTAGATATTTTATGATATTGATAGATGCCTCTAGTAGATGGTCACACGTTTGTTTATTGTCAACTCGCAATGTGGCATTTGCGAGATTTCTTGCACATATAATTAGATTAAGGGCACAATTTCCTGATTATACAATCAAGAGAGTTAGACTTGACAATGCTGGTGAGTTTACGTCTCAGGCGTTTAATGATTATTGTATGTTAATTGGAATAGTTGTTGAACATCTTGTTGCCCATGTACATACACAAAATGGTTTGGCTGAGTCACTGATTAAGCGCCTCCAACTTATTGCTAGACCATTAATAATGAGAACAAAACTTCCTATTTCTGTATGGGGTCATGCAGTTTTACATGCTGCAGCATTAATTCGCATCAGACCAAGTGCATATCATGAGTACTCCCCTCTACAATTAGCATTTGGTCAAGAACCAAATATTTCCCATCTTAGAATTTTTGGTTGTGCGGTATATGTGCCGATTGCTCCACCACAACGTACAAAGATGGGTACTCAAAGAAGACTGGGAATATATGTCGGCTATGAATCTCCTTCTATTATAAGATATCTTGAGCCTAAAATCGATGATGTTTTTACGGCTCGATTTGCCGATTGCCACTTCAATGAGGCAATTTTCCCAGCATTAGGGGGAGAAAAGAAACAGCTGGAGAAGGAGATTACATGGAGTGAACCATCCTTATTGCATCTTGATCCTCACACAAAGCAATGTGAGACAGAAGTGCAAAAGATTATGCATTTACAAGAAATAGCCAATCAATTGCCAGATGCGTTCACTGATACAAAGAGAGTGACTAAATCATATATATCAGCTGTAAATGCTCCTGCTCGGATTGAAATCCCAAAAGGACAATCCGAGAATGAAGTCACTAATGAGTCTAAGACACGCCTGAAGCGTGGTAGACCAATCGGTTCCAAAGATAAAATTCTCGAAAAAGAAAAGGAGCAGATAAGCATGATGACCCCAATGTGCAAGAATGTGTTCCAGAAGAAACACAAAATAAACCCAATATACAAGAATGTGTTCCAGAAGAAACACAAAATAAGACAAATCAAGAGATAGAAAATCCTGAAGATATAGAAAGTTATGAGATCTCTATTGATTATGTCAATACAGGAGGATTATGGAATCGCAATAAGATGAAAATATAGATGAAATATTTCCTATTCCGTAGCATGTGATATTGTTAACGGAAGTGAGGATCCTGAACCAAGATCCATCACTGAATGTCAAAATAGACATGATTGGACAAAGTGGAAAGACGCTATACAGGCTGAATTAAGTTCGCTTAATAAGCGTAAAGTATTTGGACCTATTATCCTCACGCCTGAAGCCGTGAGGCCAGTAGGATACAAATGGGTCTTTGTACGAAAACGCAATGAGAAAAACGAGATTGTAAGGTATAAAGCTCGACTTGTTGCTCAAGGTTTTTCGCAAAGACATGGAATTGATTATGAAGAAACGTATTCTCCAGTAATGGATGCAATTACGTTTAGATATTTAATTAGCCTAGCAGTTTCTAAAAATTTAGAAATGCGTCTTATGGATGTTGTTACAGCTTATTTATATGGATCGCTTGATAGCGATATTTATATGAAAATCCCTGAAGGATTTAAAATGCCTGAAGCATTAAATTCAAAACCCAAAGAATTATATTCGATCAAATTGCAAAGATTGTTATATGGGTTAAAACAATCAGGGCGCATGTAGTATAATCGCTTAAGCGAGTATTTATTAAAAGAAGGATATGTAAATAATCCTATATGCCCATGTGTTTTTATAAAGAAAACAACATCCGGATTCATTATCATTGCTGTATATGTTGATGATTTAACATTATTGGGACTAATAAAGAAGTCCTAGAAGCAATGATATATTTAAAGAATGAATTTGAAATGAAAGACCTTGGGAAAACCAAATATTGTATTGGTTTACAAATTGAGCACTTTCAAAGTGGAATACTTTTGCATCAATCAAATTACACTGAAAAGGTCTTAAAATGCTTTAAAATGGATAAAGCAAATCCTTTAAGCACTCCAATGGTTGTTAGATCATTGAATGTGGAAAAAGATCCATTTCGCCCTCGCGAAGATAATGAAGAGGTTCTTGGTCCTGAAGTACCATACCTAAGTGCAATTGGAGCTCTTATGTATCTAGCTAATTGTACCCGACCAGATATAGCATTTGCTACTAATTTATTAGCAAGATTTAGCTCATCTCCTACACGGAGACATTGGAATGGTATTAAACATGTATTTCGTTATCTTCGAGGAACAACTAACTTTGGTTTGTTTTATTCCAGAGGATCAAAACAAGAAATAACTGGTTATACAGATGCAGGTTATTTGTCAGATCCACATAAAGGCAGGTCTCAAACAGGATATGTGTTCACATGTGGAGGTGCAGCGATCTCTTGGCGTTCACAAAAGCAGACACTTATTGCCACCTCTTCTAATCATGCTGAAGTCATAGCACTTCATGAAGCAAGTCGAGAATGTGTATGGCTAAGGTCTGTAACTCAACACATTTAAGAAACTTGTGGATTACCAGTCAACAGAGATCCAATAGTACTGTTTGAAGACAATGCTGCATGTGTCGCTCAAATGAAGGAAGGATTCATCAAAAGCGACCGTACCAAGCATATACCCCCGAAGTTCTTCTCATTCAGCCAAGAGCTTGAAAAGGATAAGAAAATTAATATTCAGTATATCCGATCAAGTGATAATGTGGCAGATCTATTTACAAAGGCACTTCCCCCTACAACTCTCAGAAAGTTTATTCATGATATTGGGATGCGTCATAAGCGAGACTTATGAAGAAGAACTACTTATGTCAACTTGAGGGGGAGCTTACGTGGCTTTACTCTTTTTCCCTTACTATGGTTTTATCCCACAGGGTTTTCCTGGTAAGGTTTTTAACGAGGCAGCATAAAACACGTATACGGAGATGATGTACTCTTTTTCCCTTCGCTATGGTTTTGTCCCACTGGGTTTTCCTAGCAAGGTTTTTAATGAGACATCATGTATGGTGGACAGCCAAGGGGGAGTGTTAAGATAAGTCAAAAGAATGGCTATCCACCATCCTCCATCCGTCAAACCATCGCCTAACTTCACTGTGCACCATTAATAAGTTTACTATGCGCTGATGTAAGCGATGACGCAAGCGACTGCATAGTGCCCCCAAGGTTTTCCTATAAATAGGCCCTTCCTGATTCATTTCAATGTACACACAAATTCAGAAATAATAAGAATTCCTAGTTCTACTCTGTCTCTAAAATTCTCTGCTTTGGTGTTATATTCTCGGAGTTTTACAACAGTATTAGGATTTTATCTTCTGACTTCTACTTTGTTAATATTTTGCAGAAACTTATGTATGAGCAGGAAAGTGGTCTTTTTGACTTCAGACGTACAGAAATCTCTCCATTACTGCTAGTATTAGATAGGAGAGACGATCCGGTTACTTCATTGTTGAATCAATGGACATATCAGGTGTTGCATATGAAAACCATGTCACTAGATTCATGACATGGGTACTTATTTATGGTTGATATTTTTGATATCCATATTAGTGAGACAATTTTGTTAAAATGTGTTTACAGGCTATGGTTCATGAGCTTAAATGCATCCAAGGCAATAAAGTCGACTTGAGGAATATTGGCAAAGTCCCCAAGGATCAGCAGGTTGCCTACATTTGCATTTCAGCATTGCTTTTCTTGTCATTAATTTTTCGCTTAACTATCATAGATTTAATAGATAATGTTCAATTTCCTGTTGCAGGATGTGGTGCTATCTTCAGAGCAAGATGCCTTCTTTAAAGCTAACATGTATGAAAATTTTGGGGATCTTGGAATGAATATTAAGAGAATGGTGGATGAATTTCAACAGATTGCAAAGAGTAACCAGAATATTCAGACAATAGGTATATATAGGCCAAGTGTATTTCCTGTACAAGGAAAATATACACGTGTCTATCAAGCTAGGAATTTGTGATACATTATGACTGAGGGTTAATTTTTAATACCTTTTAACTTGTAGAGGACATGGCTAGATTTGTTGACAACTATCCTGAGTACCGGAAGATGCACGGAAATGTGTCAAAGCATGTAACAAAGGTTACAAAAATGAGCAGAATTGTCGAAGAGAGGAAGCTCATGTTAGTTTCACAAACTGAACAAGAGCTTGCATGTAACGGCGGCCAGGTGGCAGCTTTTGAGGTATTTTACTCTACTGCATGGTTTCTTTGTTTCTACAGTTCCACATTTCTGCAACAGTATCTAGAACTCATATATTTCAATCCTAACTGGAATATGCATCTACAACTTGTTTGTCAAATACTCTATGCTGAAGAAGCTAAACATATGAATACTTCCATACACTTCAAAATATTGATTGGAGGTATAACTTTGGAGATTAGCATCTCCTATGTCAAGTATTGTGTCATCAATGAGTAAAACATAATGCCTCGTGCTACTGCAAGGTTCCAGGAAATCTTAAGTCGTTACAATCATCAAAGAACCTGTGACTTCTATTTTGGTTCAGCGACATGTTTTCAGTTTGGTCAAGCTAAAAGTTGAACTGGTCTAGTTGATTGGTGCTGTGGCTGAATTCCAAGGGTTATTATAGTCTGATAGACTTATATTTCCTTGTTAAATGTGGAATACTCTTCTAAACTAGTTCCAATAAAGTTTGTTATATTGTTTCTGGATTCCTTTTGTTTTGATATTATACTAATCACTTCGTCACATGTGGTGTATATTATTTCTTAAACTTTGAAACTTCTTGTGCAAGGTGGTGTTTGCATATTGTTATAGAAATAGAAAGTGGAAATTGGAGATTTAACATACATTATGTGCAATGTAACTAGTGAGTAATTATACTTAATGCATACAAGTTATAGCTCGAAGGAGGGGAAATACTAATGTTCTGGTTTTTTTGGCCCTTTCACACAGGCTGTCACCAATCTCTTGAATGATGATAGTGTTTCTGATGTCGACCGTTTGCGATTAGTGATGCTGTATGCTTTGCGCTACAAGGAGAGTCCAGTCCAACTAATGCAGCTATTCAACAAATTAGCTTCACGGTTTGTGAAGTATAAGTCTGGTGTAATGTAACTAAACTAATTTCCCATTTTTTATTCTATGAAATCATGTTTCTCCTGCCATATTAATGCTTTGATATTTGCCTGTGGCGTGGCCTGCTGATCAATTTCACAAACTACTGTCTTTATTAACTTTGAAAGAGAAGGGGGATGGCAGGGTAGAAATTGGCTGAATGCATTTCTTTTAATCTTTAGCACACTTGCCATTTCAAGCAATAGAGTGATCTTTCATTGATAGAAGATTACTCGAAGATGAACGTAACTCTGGTTCCAAGGATCCCAGAAATTTTGCTATCTTGTATTTCAGAAATCGTATGAAACTCTAACCATATCATTTGTTGGCTTCTTTTGTGATTCAGTTAGGATAGTGGCTACCCCCTTCTTGCTTAATTAGGACTGTAGCATGGTTCTCATTGTTCTACTTATTCTCACCATGTCTCACAAGTCACAACCATAATATCATCTTCCCAAAACTACAGCAGTTTTTTTGTGATTCAACAACCTATACAAGATAGAACATTCTTAATCATTTTTACAATCATGAACAGCTTGTCCAGTTCCTCCTAAAACAAGCGGGAGTTGACAGACGAACAGGAGATCTGTATGGCAACCTTGATCTCTTGAACATTGCTCGTAACATGGCTCGGGGACTTGAGGTTTGTTATAATCTCGTGCCTTTCCTTTATTATACGACAGCCTCATGTTTGGACCTGGCCTTGTTACAGGATGTCGAGAATGTCTACACCCAACATCAACCACTTCTTTTTCAAACCATGGAAAGCATCAACAAAGGGCGGCTCAGAGATGTTGACTATCCATTGATTGGGAATCACTTTCAACAGGGAAGGTGAGTCAAGAAAAGCTTCTGGATTCGTGAAATGTTGCAGTTCTCATGATTAAAGGAAGCAATAACACTTATTAGTATATCTAAAAGGCTGAAAATGTTAATTGAACAGTAGAACTGGCAGATTAGCTTGTCAGCTAACTTTATTATCTCTAATAATACATTGATGTTGGGACTCAATGGGCTCAATCATAGAGCCTGACCTTCTGCAATGCACAGGGGAAGACTAGTGCCAGTCCTTTCTCGGTTTTTATGTGATACATTTCAAATGCTTTGATCCCTAGGGAGAAGAGGGGCAGGGAGAATGAGAGGAGGAAGTGAAGGAGAATAAGTATGAAGAAGAGAACCTGTGATAGTCACAAGGTTTAGACCAGATATGTAGAGAACTGACATAAATACATGTATCGATATTTGTTTCTCACTTATAAACAATAACAAAACTCTTAACATTAGGCGGTTTTTGTAATTAGCTCCATATTTGATAAAAGAAAACACCCTGTCTTCTCTGTTTTCTGTTGAAGGATATTTAAGCTCATTTCAATGGCAGGCCTGTCGAGGTAGTGATCTTCATAGTTGGAGGGACAACTTCTGAGGCGGCACGGAACTGTTGCCCTGCATAATGCTACCAGTTCAGGGATACGTTTCATGCTCGGAGGGACTGCAGTTCTCAATTCTAAGAGGTGACATTTGTATGTAATTTCCATGGCTTTTAATTATTTACATGAATGACTCTTTTATTCGGGAAAATGCAGGTTTATAAAAGATTTGGAAGACGCGGAGAGAGTAGCCCGTTCTAGCAGCACGGTTTAAACTTATACGTTGAGGAAGCGCGATGACAAGTACAGATATCAAATACAAGGCAGTTTTTTATGGTGTTAACAAATCAAGATTTCACAAGGGGAATTTGAACCATACATTTTCTTGGAACAACTTTGATTGTGCAGAAGTTATATGTGACCACACTGGAGTTTGGCATGGAGCTTGTGACCAATTACCAACATATTTTTTGGTCATTGTAATCTATAAATGTAACTTGTCATGCGAACATCACTCCTCTTCCAGAGTTTGTTCGTAAATTTTGTTACCATAATACATGTGAATGTTGCATTTTTCAGAATAATTTCTAACAAATTTGTGATACGATCAGTTGGATTTGCTTATGCTAAGATTGTAACCTTCTTAAGGTTTTGATAACTAAATCATATGCATCAAAATGAGTCATGAGAAAATTATACTCCATTTAGTGAACTAATGATCACGAAGGGAGAGTATAATGAATTGCATAACGAATAACAAATCAGAGTTTCTAAAATAAATCTGTGCAAAGAGTTGAATGTAAAGTATACAAAACTGGGTTTCACAACAAAATCTCCAACAGTTTAAAGAAGCTGGGTGTACAACATCTAAATCAGAACAATTTAATGACAGGTTTTCCAGCAGATTATTACTATTAACTGCTTTCTGTACAACAACACATTCCTTTGAGAGAATTCCCCCGTCATTATTAATATAAATCAAACAGAAAAACTTAGCAGCAACATCAACAGTAACAAAGTTCACCCGTGCATTTTCATCTCAGCAGATAAATCTACAAAGTGACTTTTGAGCCATTCAACGAAACAACTGCAGCGGATGACTTGGTAAGAGTTTCGTGATACCACCTGTTCCTTGAAGAAAAGAAATACTATGAACCACCACCAGGTTTACTAGCACCTTGACTGCTATTTGTTGTCGTCATGAAGGATTCACCACAACCACAATGCCCCTTTGAGTTTGGATTGATGAATACAAACTCTGACCTGCACAGCAAGCAGAGGTTCAGACGATGATAGGCCTGCGGCATTTTGAAAAAAAAAAGGGAAAGAAAGGAGATGCTTACTTCAGGGGATCATCAACAAAATCCATCCTCGTCCCGATAACATGCATAAGTGCTTTCGGATCAATCAATATCTTGACACCCTTGTCCTCAACCAACTCATCAAATTTCCCCTTGTCATCTGTAGACAGAAATTTTTAAGGGTTTATTTTTCTCTCCAAGATAATGAGGTAAAACTTAACAGATAGATAGAATAGTCTATTTTGAGAAGCAAACAAACTATGTGATTGAAAGAAAGACAATGTTATAACTTGATTGGAAGAAAGAGAATGTTATAGGCAAAAAAGTCCTAAACGATACAGATCTCTTGAGATGCACTGTTCATATAAACTCCTCTACAAACACATGCATGCGCACACGCACACGGGCGCAAACACAGACACGAGAGCACGCACTGCACACTCACTCACGCATGTGCGATTGCAGGCTGTGACTCACTGCCCATCATGCACGCTTTGACACTAACACTTGCTGTTTATATGCCTCATAGCCCACCAAATTATCGTACTCAATTCATCTATCAAATTCTTTCTTTAACTCAATAAAGGCAATTCATACATCATCTATCTAAATTTCTGTAGCAAATTGATAGACAAGTACATCACATTATTGGCATACCAAGTTAATTATCTGGTATCAGTACACTGCCATTACTTATCTGGAGATATGATCAGTCAAACTCTCCATTGAGCAGTATGCACCATTTTATTACACAGTTAAACTTGTATAGGTACCACAATACTTGAACCATCTGATCCTTCATTAATTTTTAACATGAACATGTCAACCAAACAACACCACAAATTCTGCAAACCTCAACTAGTGTTTAAAAGCCAGTACTGCTTGCATTTTGCACACTTTTCAAGATTATATCCATACCAGATTCGGTTTCCTCCAGCTAAAGATCCCCATTGTGAAGTCCTAACCTAAAATGTGTCAAAATAAATTTCCTTTTTAATTCTCCAAATCTCACAAATATTGAATAACAATTAAGATGTGAACGCATACTATTGTCTGCATATTATAACATTGCAAATGTTGCCTCTAGGCAATCTCATTTTCCCATTAGACAGTTTGCATACAATTAAGATTTGGTCCCTTTGTTAATTATAGCAGCATTGGTGATGCTCCAGTCCCCCCCATGTTCCTATATTAGAGCTATGCATCATCCCAACCATAATGAGTAACACTCTAATCTAGATCAGTGCATGGTACAAAGTAGCAAGTTTGTTTGCCTCCAGCCTGAGCCATAGGGTTGTCCAGAGCACTATTATATCATACGTTCTCCAAAGAAAAAGTATATTGGAAACTGGAATTGGTGTGATATGCTCAAAACACAATTGCACTCCAAGTTACACTGAATCCTATTCACAAGATCTTCAGATGTCCTCAGCTTCCAGAACCATAACAGTGCACACTCTAGTTTCAGGATATCTTCGACACTGAAATATGTAAGTTCTCTCCACATTCATTTTCATCCAACTTTTCCACTTGCCATGCCCTTCCTCAGATAATAGTTTGCCACATGGCAATATGCTATGCACTGCCAGAATCTTGAGCATCTACTGGCTTATTAGACAAATAATTTTACTCCTTTTTCAAAAGCCTATAAGAACACATTATACCTGTAAGAAATAATTCGATGGATCCTGTCTATAATATTAAATCTAAAAGAGCTCTGTATTGTCTAAAGAAAGATGCCCGCTTGTCATGCATGCTAATCTTATTTTTGCGTTTTGTATCTCCTTCATCCACAATCCCGAAAGACAAGGGAGCATGAAGTTCTTGAGCATTAAGGACACTCCCACATTAGGTCTATCTCTTCTCAAGTATAGCTAGTAGACCCTGATGACAAGAGTATACAGAACCTCAGAATTAATAAAATGATACAAAGACTTTTTTCTCAGCATGTAGATAATATCCCAACCAAACACAGATTCTCTCACGCACATGCACGCACACACCCACTGTAAGCACATGCACGTACAGACACACAAACACATCGTGGCGCCCTGAGCGGGCACTTCCCAAGAGATCACCCATCCTAGTACAACTCCCACGCGATCATACAATTCCGCTATCAACAACAAGCTCAATTAACTTCTGAGTTCACGAGAACTATTATATACCTAAAACCTTTTTAGCACACATCCCTTGTCAAGTATTTGCTTTCTAGCACACATCCACAGTTGATTTAGTCACCCTAACAGGGTCCAATTTTGAAAATGTGTATCAAGCCCCTCCGGCAAACAAGTTGTTTGCAATGTCCTCTAGCTTCTATAACCTAAAACATCAGATATATCCTAAGTTATATTCACTCGACATTATCACAGCAGGTTGGATATGGTTTCATTCATATACATTATGTCTAAATCATCAGACAATATCAAAGCTTCCTAAGACCTAACCTAATCTAATGATTGCTTCTTATTCTTTATAATCTTTAGCTAGGAATTAGTAATCATAACAATTTGTTTCAGAATGTCTGCCTCAGCATATAAGCAGGTTTGTGCTGCTATCATTCACAAATTGCATCTGTATTGCTAGTTTGTAATCTTAAAGTCGGTTTCAATTGTTTCTTGCAATCAACTAGCTATAGCAAAATTGGCTCTTGATTTAATTGATTGTACTTTTATTGGACTGGTACATTATGGGAAAGCAAAAAAAAAACACTAACTTTGAAGTACATTTATCTAATAGTATTATTAAAATCTTAAAACATAACTTTTTCTATAAGCCAAATTTGAAGGTATCCTTGCATTTATGTGATAGTGTGGGTGTTCTCTTACATCTTACATTATCCATTTCCCCCTCTCCCAAACCCCACATCCCTGAAAAAGAGAAAGGGAAAGAAAACCAAAACAAATTGAAACTTTCCCGCCTCTTCCCTCAAGTCTCCGTGTGGAGTAAATGATTACTCGACATCATTTCTTCAATGTTCACCTTAATAAAATGCAGTAGTCACTTCAGCCATTAAATGTATATGAAAATAACTGCTGTAAAATTTAAGCTAGCATTTGATGAAAACTAATTCATCCCTCAGTTTATGACATATCTATTCCATGCAACTTCTAGCAGTTCCAACACATCCTTCGTAATTTCCTATCTCCAAACCAGAAAAGCAACTCATGGTACACAATCATGTACATCCGTGTCCATATAGATCCTCTCCTCTCTATCAAACCTTCCATTAGCAAAAGTCTCTTGATCTGATGCAACTCATTTCTTACCAGATTATCACGTAAGGCTATTTGCATATCAATTTTCATTTTGGCTGTGTTTTCTGATTTTGTGCCTATTTTCTGTAACACATGACTATAACACGTATAAATTTAAAATAGGTTAATTATTTTCAGCCATTTGCGAAGGTAGATTTATTTTATGTTTTAACTTTATCCATATGCGTAAGCAAGTTTGTGGACATGGATAAATTACCAAAAAAATTGCAGAAGTTTCAATGTGGATATGATTTCCGTATGCACATGCAAGTTCATGAAAACATATGTTCTCACTAAAGTAAGTTGACATTAATCTTTAAGAACCAGTAGCATCATATCCCAATAATCAATAACCGATTGCTGGTGAAAGCTAATTCTAAGTTAAGGAACATATTTAAGCATAGCTAAAGAAGGACGAAGACCTAGGACCCTAACACATTCCACTAGTTAATTCTTTGACCTGTCATGTGCAAGTTGTGAGAGAAATAAATCAATATTAGAGCATAATAGTAATTAATATCCCCTAAGAAAAGTTCAAACCAACAAATTCTTGTTAGAAACCAATCTGAAAGGAAACAATGACTGTAAATAAACTAAGTCAAACTATGAAAATGGAAGTGGGGGTCTTGTTGAATCAAATTATATGATATGTGTGGGTGAGGGTGTGTTTGGTTGGGTGTTTGAGTGGGGATGAGTGGAGAGGGGCTATCAACTTGTCATGAAATAAAGTTTTTTTTTCCGCATAATAATCTTATTCACTATATGCAACTGGGAAAGAGTGACCGAACCTGCATAATTAAGAGTGTAAGATAAGCCATTGCAGCCACGGGCTTTGACACCAAGGCAAAGATACGGGCGCTGGCGAAGGTTAAGGAGGTGGCGTATCCGCGAGGCGGCAGCATCTGTCAAACTCAATGCCTGCTTCCTCATTGCTGGGCCTGCCTTCTCTGCTGCCGCCCTCATGAATGAAGAAGCCATTTTCGCTCTTCGGCAAAACCAGGTTCTAATCAGAGTCAACCACAACAAGAATCTCTGAAAGATGAAACCAAAAGGGTTCATTTAACATTAATCAGATACCCAATTTTTATACAAGCAATAATGAGGTAATACCATATGAATTGAAACAACAAGGTATGGAAATTGTTGAATTGTTAGAAAATACAAGAAATGCATCCAATTGTTGAATTGTTAGAAAATACAAGAAATGCATCCAAAACATTTGAGAAACAATAATAAAGCTAGTAATCGAAGCAATATGATGCTAATTATGGATCTCACTCAACCAACTAGTAATCAGTATCCAACTAATCAATAAGCAACTAATCATCATAAATTAGCGGGAAAACCTAACAAAATTTTAACTTGCTGCGAAATCCAAAAAAAAAAAAGATGCAAACTTGAACCAATACAGGAAAAGTTTTAATCCAAATCAAACTTTTCCGTATGTTTCAACATCCACATGCTACAAAATTCGAAATTGAGCTCAACAAAGAAAGAAAAAAAGAAGAATTGAACCGGAGATCGGCGATTGAAGGAGATTAGGGTTGCAGAAATGGAATCTAGAGCGGACCTTAGAAAAGAGAGGGAAAGAGCAAGAATCGAAATTGGATGTGTTCGTCGAACTCTAAACTCTCTGGATTCTTCCCTTTCTTTTAACCCTTTATTTTTAAATTATTTTTCTTTTATTTATTTGTTTTTCTTTGTTCATATAAATAGGATGTTAACGTGTGAGCCACACGCCGACCCCGGAGGAGGGCTAATCACAGAGTGACAGGTGGCACGCGCCGGGGTTGGGTCGGGTTGATGAGTTTTTTGGGTTCGGGTCGGAAATAGATCCAGTTGAGAATGGATTTGTTGATTCTTTTTTCCCACATTTCCCCTTTTTTCTTTTATTATTTATTTATTTTACTTTTTTAATTAGATTATAGATTGGTGCGAGTGAGATCTAAATCTTAGGCTTTTAAAATTACTACAAACAGGTTTTATCACTGTGCTAGAGCGATGCTGGTTTCTTACTTAGTAAAGTGTATTTTATGATACAATAGGTATCATCTATATCGGATCAAAAAAAGTCAAGAGATTTGAAAGCAGTGAATTGTTGGGTTTAGACCAAAAAAATGACATTTTAATAATAATGATATATATGTTTCTTTTTCCTTTTCTTTTTCCAGCATATCTTAGTGCATTTTGGTGAATTTTTGACCGGCTAGGGTTCACCGAACACTTGAGGGTTTCCACCACAAAACTGATACAGTATTTCAGAGCTCCAGATTGTGGAGTATAGAGGAATCAGAGTAGAACTATGGAGAGTATAAAAGAAATTGAGACAAGAGAGGAAAAAATAGAAATAATTTCATTAGAAGTGATGAGCTGCAGATAGCTCAATTGTTACAAGTTTCATCAATCCATCATCTCTCACATTCTTACATTCTATTTACAAAGAAACAAAAGAAAATTACATGTCTTCAGTCTTCATCTGCTGTAAACGGCCGCCACATGTCGCTCTCTTGTAAGTCCAATCAATTGCAAATATACTAATAAGTCCTGCCCACACAGTGTATTTACATAAAAGTTGCAAATAAGCCCAACTTCTGCTGCTGCCGCTTGCGTATCTGTCCGTATCAGTTTGCAATTGTATTCCTGGCACTCAGTCTTCAGCCTGATATCATCTGATGAGGCTCTAATTGCCTTTTACACCACACGGCATTCACCACATATTTCACATGTTCACAAATGTACAAACCAAAGAGGGCATATATGTTTCCAGGCCTGTCAAATAAAAATACGATATAACAGAAATTGTATGCATAATCACCCAACGAGAAGGAAAAAACTCTGATAGACAGCAAACAAACAACAGATGAAATTCACAACCAGGTATTCCTCGGATTTAATTAGAAAAGTAAGCCTCAAAGAGGCAGTTTGAGATTACAGTAGCATTCAGCTTTATTTAACACATATCAGTAGAGATCACAGTTTATTTAATAACTTGATCTCAAAATAATCATATTTTTTTTATATTTTTATATTTTCTTTGATCAGAAAGCTTGGAAATATTTTGTTTTCTCAAACATAAATGTTTTCATATTAATAGGTATTCCTCAATTTCACAGCTCTCTATTGACAGGATGCAGGTTCCATCCTCGTATACATCTACCATCAGAATGAAAACTGCAATGCAAAAGAAAAAATAATATGAGGAAGTTAACAAGACGAGTATAAGTAGTAATAATAAAATGAAATATTTTAAAATTGTTGTGCACATAACCAGATAAGGTGTTATGGTGTGTGTGTGTGTGGGGGTGGGGGGTGGGGGGGGAGAGAGTAGAGATCCGGTGAGAAAGCTAGCTGACGTGAGAATATGAGAAAGGAGAATATGAACCATCGGATTAGTTTCTGGGTGGTTGAGATTAGATTTGGAGGAAATAAAACTAAAACCCAAAAACTAAATTAATCAAACCCAAAACTAACTTAACCAACCCAAAAACTACCACCCAAAAGATAATCTAACGGCTCCTGTGATCCCTTCTCATCTTCTCACCTAAGGTAGCTTTCTCACAGGCTCGTCACTGTGTGTGCGTGTGTGGAGTTACAATACACATAAGTATAACTAAGTTAAGTAACATCACTTTTCACCACACAAAAAACATATTTTAAACCTTGTGGGGACACCACTCACCCTAATATTTGTTTGTATCTCACCAAGAAAATTTTTTATGGTTAGAAATAGTGTGTAACTTAACTTAGCTACACGTATGTGTATTGTAACTCTACCTCATGTGTGTATGTATATACGAGTTAGGTTACAATACACCTAGGCGTAACTAAGTTACGTTATACACACCTCTTTTCACCACACAAAAATTTTGTTTAGTAAGATGCAAACAAAATTAATGTGCGGTCCCCACAAGGTGTTTAAAAAATATTTTTTTGTCTAGTGAAAAGAGATGTGTAACTTAACTTAGTTACACCTAGGTGCATTGTAACTCTACCATATATATATACATACATATATATATATATATACATACATATATATATATATATAGAGAGAGACTTGTGTCCTTCCAAAAAGATTTGAGCATGAATCCTTCCAACTCAAATACATCCCTCTTACATTTGAATACAAGATCCACTTCGTTGAAGTTGATCTATATTATTTCAAGTAAACCAAAAATCAAATGTTTGAATATTTTTTGCCCATCGATCAAGCGGTGTAAAATGGACGGCTGAAAGTAGTGAGTTGGTTAGATCTATATTTTTAGACATACAAATTCTCAATCCGGCCATTTGATTATGATCAAAACATTTAAAAACTCCTACAAACTAATTTTTGTTAGGTTCCAAATGTTCAACACCATTAAACTAATCAACTCACTATTTAAGTCGTCTGTTTTTCTCCTACTTGATGCATGGACAAAAAGTATTTAAAACACTTTATTTTAGTTTATAGATACTTGAAATAATATAGATCAACTTCAATGGAGTAGATGTTGTATTCAAATGTCGAATGTTAGTATTTGAGTTAGAAGGATTCGAGCTCAAATCCTTTGGAAGGACACAAGTCTATTTCTCACTATATATATATATATATATATATATATATATATATATATATATATATATATATATATTGAGAGAGAGAGATAAGACTTGTTTAGTTCCGTAAGGATTCAAGCCTGAATCCTTCTCTCTAACCCGACATCCAAATACAAAATCCATTCTGTTGAAGTTTATTTATAATATTTCGAGTATTTATAAATAAAAAATTAAGTATTTTAAATACTTTTTGCCCATGCAGCATCAAGCGGCGCAAAATGGACGGCTAAAAGTAGTGAGTTGGTTAAAACTATGTCTTTAAACATACAAATTCTCAATCCGGCCATTTGGTCATAATCTAAACATTAAAAACCCCTACAAACTAATTTTTGTTAGGTTTCAAATGTTCTACACCATTAAACTAGCCAATTCGCTATTTAGACCGTCCGTTTTTCTCCGACTTGATGCATTGGCAAAAAAAAGTATTTAAAATACTTGATTTTTAATTTATAAATACTTGAAATAATATAGATCAATTTCAACGGAATGGATCTTGTATTCGGATGTCAGTATTAGAGTGGGAAAGATTCAGGCTCAAATCCTTCCCACTCTAATACCAACATCTGACATTCAAATAGAAGATCCACTCCGTTGAAGTTGATCCACATTATTTAAAGTAATTAAAAATAAAAAATCAAGTATTTCGAATATTTTTTGCTCATCCATCAAACGGCGCAAAATAGACGACCGAAAAAAGTGAGTGAGTTAGATATATATCTTTAGACATACAAATTCTCGATCTGACTATTTGATCATGATCTAAACATTTAAAAACCCTTACAAACCAATTTTTATTAGGTTTCAAATGTTCTACACCGTTCAACTACCTAACTCACTATTTAGGTTGTCCGTGTTTTCCCTACTTGATGTATGGTCAAAAAGTATTTAAAATTCTTAATTTTTTGTTTATAGATATTTGAAATTATATAAATTAACTTCAACGGAATGGATCTTTATTCGAATGTCGCAGGGCTGTATTTGAATGGGAAGGATTTGGTCTCGAATTTTTTCGGAATGACACAAGTGTGTATGTGTGTGTATGAGAAATCCTACTCACACCTACCCACTTTGCTCTCCACACCCACCCTTCTCTTGATTTCTTGAATTACAAATTAACCCTTTAGTAAAAGTCTATATTACTCTCTAATTTTTTCCGCTCTCATACTCTCCACGACCAACACCGCCTCTAGAGAATCACAGAATGGCTGGAGCTGAACTGTTGGAATGGTCCTAAAAATTACCCTAGATTGACAAAGAGGCAGGGTCATAAAATTTGCCAACAGAGAATCACATTCTTCTTTAAGGCATGAAACAAGCCAAATAGCCATTGAAATCACATTTCCATACAAAGACATGATTTTAGATATAATTTTTCAAAAACACCATATCCTGATTTGCAGGTTGGAACAGAATAGACTTTCCCTCAATTTATCCCTCTCTTACTCTCCAGGAGGAGGAGGAGGAGGAGGGCGGTGGAGGCCGAGGAGGGAGGTGGTGGAGGCGGAAGAAGAAAAAGAGGGAGAGGAGATGATGATGAGGGTATTTTGGGATGTTTTGGGGGTGTAGAGAGCGAAGTAACACAACTTTAATTTGATAAGTGGGTGTAAAAAGAAGGGCGGGTATGGAGAGTAAAGAGGGCTGTGTGAGTAGAATTTCTCTATACATATGTGTTAACCTTTTAAAGACAGATATATAAGATCCTTTCTAGCATTCTATTCCTGTATATGTACATATAATCCAGCAATCACTTACAAATAGATATAAATCCTCCAAAAAAACAATAATAAAACCTTGATTTTGATATATTTAGCATATATAGAAAAAGCTCCATGAGGTCAATGTCTTTGTCAGTTGCCCGTCGTCCATCTACAAAAGTGGTTTGCTTTGGCATACAAACTTCTATTAATTTCAATAAAGAGAGTTCTTTAAAGTCAAAATATGCTTGCCTTCAACCAACTAGGAGGAGGCGACGGAGGATTTCGTGGAGGATGATGACGACCAAAAAGAAAATCCCTATTCATAAGAAAACACAGAATATAAGAACTATCACCTTTTTTCTATTTAATTTTAACTAAGCATGAAGGCTTTTCAAACTACAAACAAATTTGAGTTCAAACATACATAAAATTACTGTCTTCATCAGAATCAAAAAAATGAAGCATTCTTCAGGACATCATTGTACGGTGTTAAATTGAGAGAGAGAGAGAGAGAGAGAGAGAGAGAGAGAGAGAGAGAGAGAGAATCAATTAACTATCTGATACCCTTGCAAGATCTCTCTCTCAATTAACTATATGATATCCTTGCAAGATCTCTTTGAGTTGATTATGTCATTGAATTTCACCTTTAAGGGAAGTGAGGTTAAGAGACATTATGGTAGAAGGGCATCCTAAGTTTTGTGCAGTATGTACTCAATTGTTTGGAGATTGACTTACCCTCTTCTTCTTCTTCTTCTCAACGTAAGCAAGAAGTTCCCCTTGGCGTACTAGAGCATCCTCGAGAGCCTGTAAGAAGCAGAAATGTTGCAAACCCCTTGGTGGAGCATATAAATCTAAAATATAGGTCTCTACTAGAGTAATTCAACTTGTAGAAGCAAGCAGGGAAGTGTGACAAACAAAAGAGTTCATTAATCTAAAATTATCCCAATATAAGATGTAGCATTTTCACAAACAGGGAACCCAGTCTGTAATAAGCATTACCTTCTTGGTTGCCTGAAGCTCAGCTTCTAATTTATCCACTTTACTCACAGCAGCATTCAACTGCTGCTCCTTCTCGAATGGGATCTGAACAGGCTTTGAGTTTGTCACACTCATCTTCTCCTCCAATTCCCCAAGGCGCTTCATGACCGCAGAGAATTCAGCCATAGAAACAGTGGGTACAGGTGCAGGCAGCTGCTGGTGCTTGAGCATGTTCTCAGAGCTGTAGGTAGGCGTTGTTGCGTAGTCCATTGCCGCATCAACGATCTTCTTGGGCACTGCACGAGTCACTTTGAGCACAGTCACAACACCCATGACAACGGTCATGACCCCAGAAATGAGATTGTTGGTAAGTCCTTCTTGAGATTTGCAAGCATCAGGCAGAATATACACACCTGGAGCCTCTGGTGCTAGAAACAAAAACAGATAGTTAATTTTAACTATGGAATATGTAAATCTGTATAGTAACTTGAACTAAATGCGCACACATTTACACATATATGCTTAATATTCTACAGCATATCAAACAGAAAGCATTCATGACATTGAACTTTTGCATATATCAAACATAAATAACTTTTGCATATATCAAACATGAATTATGACCAAGTGACATAGATACAACAAGCTGAGGTTTTTTCCCACATTTATGGCATCAAACTTTTTGCATTCAAATTTTCAACTTCCAGCTGCTTACACCTAACCCTTCCATCTGTTGTACAAACATTCTTGATGCACTCTATTTGGGAGAGGGAGGGAGGGAGGTGTGGGTTATTTCTTCCAGCCAAATCCAGATATAGCAGCTTCAAGACGATTCAATTGTCATCACAGACTGTTTGACCGTCATCATGACAGTTCAACTGTCACCCCATCACTAGATTGCACTGTTCAACCTGGTTGTTTGTAGATTATGTTTCAAGCTAATCCAAACTAGTTTGGGTTTCATTGTGAAGAAGTCATCTTTTGTTAGCGTCTGGGTTTGCTATAAATATGTACCTAGAAGGCTCTTAAGCGAGTATAACAAGAGTAGTTGCTTTGGGAATTCAAAGGATTTTGGGTGGGAGATTTTGTTATTGGAAATCCTATCTGTCCTTAATTGGGGAGGTTCAGTTATCAGAGGAGTTCCTTTATTGATCGTTGTATACTTCTGTTAGTATTGCGGGAATCTCTTGATAGCCTTCGCTTGTGGATAAAACCCGGCCACGTAAACCATGTAAATCTTAGTGTGCGCTCCTCTTTGTTCGTGATTGTCTCCAATCTCTCTTGTTTATTTTTTAGTATTTTTCAGTTGGAGCACATCCCAACAGGCGGGATTGTGAGAAGTTGGATTACAAGGAAGAATTCTGTGAAGGTGCTGGATTTGTATGAAAGTGAAAATCCAAAACTTGCAAGAAGCAGAATCAAAGAAATCATATCAATTCATGTATATGAGAACCTCAACTGTGAGAAGTTGTTTGTTTCATTTGAATTCCAAACTTCTCACATTCAAAATGCACCTTGAATTTTGGAATGAATACTAATTAGTTCGTGTTACATACAATTCTAATATGGCATATGAAACTGCTTAAGAGAGGATGACCTAAACTGCAACTTCAATTATTAAAAAAATTCAGTTGCAACTAATATCTTGATTTTATTCGCAGTATGATGGTTAACCTCACAAAACTGAAAACTCCATTGAGAAAAAAGAGAACATCAGAAACAATTCCAAATAAAAGGATTATGCTTTAAAAGGCATGACAGAATATGGACCTTTAGAGATGGCAGGTTTTGCATCAGATGCTTCTTTATTCCAGCTGGCGTCCACAATCTTATCAACCATCGGGATATCATCATCAGGAGTAGGGAAATTTCCATGATCAGATTGGGCCTGGAATTTATATGGAATAACAGAAAAGGAAATATATATATAAAGCACTTAACCGAATCAACAAATGACTTGCATACTTTGTACCAAGCTAATTAATACTCTAGCTCATTAATATAAGAAAGCTGGGTTTGGAGGTAAATTGTTTCAACACAACTTTTGATTTTCGAGAAAAAATGATTGCCTTTTCTAGTCGGCCTGATTCTTCTCTCTCCCTCCCCCCCACCCACCCACCCACGCCCCCCCCCCCCCCCCCCCCCCCAAAACCCCCGCCCCATCTCCATTTTGTTTTTTGTTTTTTGTTTGGGTGGGTGGGTTGGGGGGCAAGGGGGATAAGCCTATATATAATGTGATACAAAGATTGTCACGCCAAACGGCAAGAAGAACTTGATTCTGGTCTTTCTAACATTTGTCACAGTAGTACCTTGTAAGAGGAACTGCTAAATTCTTCACGAACAGGTGACAGATGTGGATGCTCTATCATATTCCGATTGAGTTTAGGAGAGTAAGAATCTGTCTCTCCACGGAAGGATTCTTTCTTCTTCACATATAAAACAATTAGGCATTAGTAACATGACAAATCTTGCTATGCAACCAAATCTATCAAACAGAATAAAAGGACAGAGAAGAAAAACTAAGTGCCAGCCAGCACCATTGGATACACTATCTCATCCTCAGAAATCATTTTCTCATCAGCTTCTAGAGGACCGGAATTCGACCTCCCACTTGCTCCCATGCCTTGAACCATCTGAATGTAGAAGTTTATCATCAGTAAAGCCATGCAGTATTCCAACTTAGCAAGAAGCAAGGGTCATGAATTAAGAATCTGATTAGTTCCCTCTTAAAAAAACATATAAGAAAAGATAAAAGAAATGGAAACTAGTTTTTTGTGCTAACTAAATTATCAAGTTGTTTGGTCTATAGATACAAAAATGTGGAAGATTGTTTTCGGTGTGGACTAGAGAAACTTTATGTCCTGTTTTCCAAGCCAAGAAATAAAACCATCTAAAAGAAAAAATGAGCATAAAAACACACTGTTCTTGTTAACTTATTTTTTAGGCAAGTGAATATTCTGAAGATTAAACAAATGGGAATAAAAGTATCTCCTCCCCGTCAAGGAAGATTCGCTTTCATTCTCCGTCTTTATAAATTTCATTACTGCCAAATAGACACCATAAAAAAGTAGAAAGAAGAATAAAAAAAAGCACCCTCATAATCTCAGGATCCTTCCACGGGCCTTTGTCTGATTTAAGGCATCCTCCTTGATCAGCACAAGTACAAGTACCACCAAGGAACTCTGGCAATTCACTGGAAGAAATCGTACAAGTAAGAAAAAGTAGGTGCTTGAATACAAACTAAATAAGCTATTAAGCTTGTATTTTAATCACATTACTCAATCACGAGGTGGATGGAATTCTCTAAAAGACCTTTTAGTGATTAAGACAATAATTCCAATAAAATGTCCTTTAGACACATCCAGAGATGAACTTTTGAGAAGATAAAACCTTTTCTTATAACATTGAAAAACTAACCTGGCATCGATCACTTCGAGCAGTCTGCTCTGGTACTTGTTCCCTAGGACCTGATGGTCATAATTACCATAAATTAAATGAATGCTTAAAATGAGATAAACATATCTCACAGTAGAATTGATGAGATAGGCTTACATGGATCTTTGCAGTGGTTTTTGGGTCAAGGAAACTCTTCACTGTGTTCCACAACAGTCTGAATCCTTGACCTGCATTGATGATAAACATGCGGCACAAGGTCTGTGGTACAGAATAATTTTTCAGAGTCAGTCATAGGGTATCATAATTCCTGGTGTACTGGATTTTCATGGCATGGATTAGATAAATACCTCCGGATAGTTATTACTATCGATCGTTTGGAGACGGCCAATGAGATCTCTGGCTACCTTGTTGAATTGTTTGTACCCCTGAATGTCAATAATCATGTGTTAATTCATGATATAGAAGGAACGAAGAAAAGCAGAGAGCAAAGTGACAAGTTACCGACAGGTATTTCTCACATTACAGCATAGGAATATGATTAATATCCACCTACACTTACAATGTAAGAAAAAGGATGGAAACATGAATCTTAATGCTCACAAGGAGATGGGCCCAATTACTAAATTATTAATTATCAAATTATAATAAATATATAGGGTTATTTTCTTAATACTCTCTCAATTATCACGTTTTATCAAAATATTACCCTCATCTTCTGAAATCTCACTATAACCCCTTAAAATATTTGTTTCTCATTTTAACCCACAACGCTGTTAACGGCGTGAGTAAAGTTAGACTACTGCCCCTCCCCTCACATAGAGAAATCAAAAAGTGGGACAATTCTTTTTATCTCAAAACCCCCAACTCAACCACCCACCCAACCGGTTGAGCTTTTTCCCCCAAATTCAAAGTTCGACAAAAATTGGTCGGAATCGGTTTGCCGGCAGCGATCGTTGAGAGCATGTGTCAGAAAATCACAGTCGACCTTCGGAGAGAAGAAGTAACTCGTGAGACTCATTGTGAGTTTTTTTTAGTTTGTTAGCACAGTGAGAAGAGAGATTTAGGGTTTGTAACATTTATTATGTTTGTTTTTGCAGGGATGAAGAAGAGTGAACTAGAGGGGGACACTCAAAGTGAAGGAGTTGAAAGCTATACAGGTCATTTTTTTCCCTCATCACTGTTTTTAGTATTTTTTTTAAAGTTTCATCTTTTTTGAATTTGAAATTGGTGCGTCGTTGAAATGTCTTGGGGGGGGCATGGACACTGTTTGGGAAACTTAGTTTTTTTTATTTTGAAATTTTTTGTGGGGACACGTGGAAAAGGGGGATCCTCTCTATTCTGTAGATTCTTTTAGTGTGACTGTATACTTTAATGAATAATTAGCAGGCTAATTTAATAATTAATGCATGATTAGTTAATTAATTAATCTTGATTAGAAAATTCTACTAATTGAGGTGGGGGCAAAGATGCATATTGATTAAGAGTTCTTTATATGATTGATTAGTTTATTGTCTCCAATGTGGGATATGTCTTTTTGTTGCTTATGTCTTTTTTTGCTTTTGATTAAGAGTTCTTTATATGTATGCATGTTATGTGACAGGTTTCAAAATGTTTGTTGAAATACACTATGGTGGTATTTTTTAAGATAATAAGAAAAAGTATACAAGTGGTAAAATTCATGTAATAAAAGATTTTGAAGCGGATTTGACAGTGAATGAGAGTGACTACACATCTAATGAAGATAATTGTTTTTGGAGAGGGAAGAAAATTGTTTTTGGAGACAATGATGAAGACAATGACAATGATAGTGACTACATGCCTGATGATTTACAGTGATTCCGAAGATAAAGAATATGAAGTGGATTTGACCGTGAATAAGAGTGATGCACATGGACTACTACATTAAAGAGTGTCTGGTGTTGATAATGCAGTACTTTTTAAGTCCATTTTTATCTCATTCCCGACCATGGTAAATGGATTGCTCAAAGGTTGTAGACCAATAATATGTATGAATAAGTGCCACCTCAAGACTACTACTAGAGGGATCCTTCCAAGTGCTATTTCAAGATACTGTAATAACCAGATGTATCAAGTGGCATATGTTGTAGTGAAAATTGAAAACACACAATCTTGGTCATGGTTCATTAAATTGCTTTTGAAATCTATTGGAATTGAGAAAGTAGCAGGATGGACACTTATAATTGAAAGACAAAAGGTATTAATTACTTCATTGTTTACTCAATTTCATTCATTTTTTAATTTTAAGTGGACATTTTTGATTAACCATTTTTGCTTGTGTTGCAGGGAGAGAGTTTAAAAGGACTAGTACCTAATGCAGATGTCAGATTTTTGTGTCAGACACATGTATGAAAATTTTAAAGACAAGTGGAGAGGCTTGAAGTTAAAGAATCTCTTGTGGAAAGTTGAAAGAAGAATGTCTCAAGACTTTAAAGGAACTGAAAAAAGAATGCCTAGATGGTCATGCTTACTTAATTGAATCTGGTTTGGAGATGTGGACAAGGTCTCATTTCAATTCAATTCAAATTGTAACTTGTTTGTATTAGTGAAGCTTTTAACAAGTACATACTTGAAGCTAGGGATAAGCCTATAATCACAATGTTGGAGATAATTAGAAGGATTTTGATGATCAGGTTTCAAATAAAGAGAGAACACCTACAGTAACATGTAGCCAGGCATGGTGATAAGAGGCAAGTTCTGCTATGCCCAAAGATCCAAGAAAAGCTCAAGGAACAAATAGAGAACTCAAGATACTACACAGTTTTCTTTTGTGGTGATGAGAATTTTGAAGTGCAAGAGAGAAAAAAACTTTGTTCTTAATTTGGAGAAGAGAGTATGTGATTGTAATAAGTGAAACCTGGCTGGTACCCCTTGTAGACAAGTGTTGCTTGCATCAGACAGATGAGGAGGGATATAGAGTTTTATGTACATGAGTTTTATCATGCAGGTGAGGATAAAGTGACATATGAGGGTACTATACTTCCATTACCAGACACCTCAACATGGGAAAAAGTTCAGTGCATTCCTATCTATCCACCACATGACAAGAGAGGTGTAGGCAGACCAAAGAAGAAGAGAAAGAAAGGACCTGATGAGCCCAAGAACAAAAAATGTATTAGTAAGACAGGTACACTTATAGTGTTCAAATGTCAAGAAATTAGACACAATGCAAGAGCATGTAAAAATCCACATGTTCCCAAACCTGTGAAAGTCCCAAGTGAAAATAAAGGAGGAAGGCCAAGAAAGAAATAGAAGACAAGTCATGCACATAAATATCAAGGGGGAACATCTGCAAATATACCAAACGAGACAAGCCAACATATTTGACGAGCAGCTAATCCAAGTTCTAGAGGAGGCTGAGGCAGGGGAAATACAAGAGGGTAAGGAAGTACTTATGGGAGAGGTGAAGGTAGTTCAAAAGAGAGAGGAAGCTCAATAGATGGGGCCAACTCAAGAGGAAGATAAGACTCCAAGGGAAAGAACTTGGCACCAAGATTTGATGTCACAAGTAGAGGAGGAACTTACCTTGGAAGTATAATTCCTAATAGAAAAATCATCAATAACAATTGGGAGGTAAAATGAAAGTTTTACATTGACACAGGTAACACACATCATCATTTCACATGATGAGTTAAATTCTTTACACGCTTTATTATTATTGCATAATTCTATTCTTTTAGGATGCTGGGTCAATTGGGGATAATCAAAGAAATGAAGGGTTTACAACAGCTTCTGCAATTATGAAACAGATAATCATTTTTTTTCTGCACATTTGACAATCTGAATATTTGCACATTTGACAACCACTATTTTTATTTATAATTTGGTTGGTGGATTAGTGGGTGGTAATCAAAGAATGTAAGCTCAGTCAAGAAAAAGTCACAAAAGTGTAACTTCAAGGTACATAAATGTAACTTCAACTGGAGGGTGTCTCATGTTGGCATCACACAAGATGTTGGAGCACAGGTTAATCAATCAGCCACAGTAATAATTGAATCTCAAAGTTCTCAAGTGTCAAATCCAACTCAACACTGATATTTCTATGTGACTCTGAGTACTTTTGGATATGTTGATAGTTGAACATTTGTAAACTTTAATGCCTAATATAAAAACATAATGATGGATCATCTGATGCTTAGAAGTATCGAAGTTGGCAAGAATTTGGATGTTTGAAAGTATTAAAGTTTGTGTTCTGGCTACCTTATTTTATGTGCTTTTATGTTTTGTAAGATTGAAGTTGGCAAAGTTTGTGTTCTTAGCTACCTTGCTTTAATGTTTTGTAAGATTGAAGGAGGCAAAATTTGTGTTCTTGACTACGTTACTTTTATGTTTTGTAAGATTGAAGTTGACAAAAAATTTCTTGTAGGATTTGTAAGATTGACTGTACTCTTTATATTGAGATGGTTGTTTGTGATTTTTTAGAAAGTTTAAGGGGGTGTCTTGTTCAGTGGTATAAATTATTGGGTTTTTTTATATTGTACTGAAAGTTTAAGGGGGTATTTTGAGCCTTTTTGAAAGTATAAGGGTGTATAATGAGACCGTTATGAAAGTAGAGGGGTTTTGTTGAGACTATGATGAATCTACAAAAGAGTTTTTTACTTACTGAAACTCTTATACTGGTTTAAAACCACTTTGCTTATGTAAAATGTGTGAGAATATGTACTTTGAACAAATCAAAGTCTCACAGTGAAAATTGAAACATCAACTCATAAAAAATTGAAACACATTGGAAGATAAAGATTTTTCATTAAAAACAATATGTCTTATTACAATATCACAATTTTTTGGTCATTGTTTTAACAAAATTCAGAGTCTACCAAGAAAAAACTCACAAAAACCTGGTGATTACACAAATAACAGTGACACACATTATAGTTCTCCTCATTTTCACAATAAAACTCTTTATTTTTTACTTCAGCTGCAAAATCTCTGTGTTTACCTCCACAATATCCCTCTGCAATATATCAATTGAGGAGTCTTTCAAATTTTTATTTACTGTCAGCTCTCTACTTACTTCTCCCCTTTGTTTTCACTCTGTAGATTTTGAGCTTGTGAATTCATCTTCTTTTGGATCCATCCACTTGAAATACCCACAACCATTGATTTCCAATTGCGACAACCAAAGAACCGCATACCAGGATTCGAAGACGTCGTTGACCAACCGATCGAAGCATGAGAACCGCAATAACACTTTATATCAGTGCTCGTGCTTGAGGAAGACATACCAACAGGAGACGCGAGGCCTAGAAGAGGAAGAAGAAAGGAGAATGGGGGTTGATCCTAACCCTAGATGAAGAAGAAGAACAGAAAGAAAGAAAAATTGAGGGTTTTTAACTTAAAACCATAAAATCACGAGCTATACCCGTGTTCAATTAAGGGTATTTTGGTCATAAAATATCATGTGCAAGCCACGTGACTAACATTATAATGGTGGCTTAACAGAAGGGGTTTTGTAAGAATTTTAAGAATAGTTCAAAGAAGTATAGTAGAATTTAGGAAGTTGATGGGGGTATCTGAGAAAATCGTATAAGTTGAAGGGGGTATTAAGAAAATACGCCAAATGCATATAATATACACACGCATGCATATTTACATCTAAATGATAATTGCGGATGAACTTAAGGCATGGTGTAACAAATATGTGCACATATTTTCATACATAAAGGAAAAAAGGGAAGTAATTATGTTTACCTATAAGATGTCCGTGACACCACTAACTCCAACAATTGAAAAGTATAGGCTATTCAGATTTCAGGATCTTACTATACTCTACAGATAGTTATCTATCATTTTTCAGTTAATCACAAACAATTGATTAGTCCTCAATCGTTTAATGCATGTTAATTTCAATGTCTGTGTGTGGGTGGGTGGGGTGTTAAGACAATTTGTTATAGAATAGAAAGGGATCAACGATCACATACCACTCCAGCCACATCAAGAATGCTTGTGCTTTGGTCAATGTGTCTCTTTGCTGAAATAGTGCAAGCTGGGAACTTCACGACAAAATTCCTCTCAAACTCCCTCACGTGGTATTTGATATAACGATCCATGGTTGTAACCTGCATCAGTTTGTTGGAGTCGATTTGCCCAAGTTTTTCAAAGTAAACAGGCCTGCCTTCCTTATCAACCCCATGATGACATTGTGGGTAGTACTCCAAGACTTTATCAAGCTCATTGAATTCGAACTCCTTTGAGAACAAAAGAAGGAACAAGCATTTAAAATGACAAACAAATATATGAGTGAATAAAATACAATTTTCGTGCATGTGCAGCGAGCCGGGGGCAGAGGTTGCTAATGAACAAAGTAGTCAAGTAGGAATGGCTATGATATGCTACATATAATCCTTTATTCAATACTGTCATTATTTTTTTTTAAAAATGCCAAGAGGTGCTTGATATAGGAAGGGAAAGAGATCGGGACTCAAATCCTGGAGAAGAGAATCAAAGGTTCAACTATGTTTCAGAAAAAAGGAAACTATCACCTTATGTTTAATTCTTGTCCCTTCTCAATAATCGATATTTTCTCCATATGTTCACTTATGCATGTGGAGATATATAATTCTAGCAAATCTAAGGTTCTTCTTATGATCGCTATTCTATTATGAATAACCTGAGGGTGTACATTACCTCCAAGATAGTATCAGCACCAAATTCTTTCCTCCAGTGAAGCATATCAGACCACATTTGCTTTGTTTTCTCAATATCAAATTTCCTGGCCTTCAAAAATCTGCAAGATTGAAAATTTGAACCGGTAGTTTAAGGGCATATCATAGGTTAACATCCATGTGCATGTTTCTTTCAAAGATTCAAACAGAGATAGGTATTCCATTGTCAACCAACATAAGGGCTGCAGAAATCTCTAAAACAAACATTTCATAAATCCTGCAAGGCAGCCAGCATATTAGGATTGCAAAAATTGCAAAAATAAAGTAATATAATAAATAATTATGATTTCAATGTAATAATACTTTGTTTAATATCTACCTAGACATATTTCTGCTCATCAGGCGAATGCCAAATAATAAACAAAAAAGATCATGAATATAACAGTTTGGTAAAGTCCAATCACATCATGTAGTAATAAAGATTACTTCAGTGAAACATGTAAATCTTGTTAGATAATTATAAATCAGGTTAAAGAGAGACCTCAGCATCGTATGGTAGTCATCATGTCTAGAAGGCAGCAGCTCTTCCAGAATAAGGGTTTGCCGGAAGGCATCAACAACCTGCATTTCCTCAGCATCACGCACGTCTTCAATGGAGACGGACATGACCCTGCTACTTCTCCTACCCCTTTTAGACATAGAATTCCTGAACTTAGCCGAGGCACTCATTGCCTTTTTCTTCAATGATTCTATCCTGATCTTCTTCTCATCCTCAGAGATCTCAACATTGGATGTTTTGTCTCTCTTTCCTTCATGGCCGTCATGACCTGAAAGCATAAAACCACCAATGCATGTAAAGCCTCCAGCATAATCATGAAACGTAGTCACCTTATCTCCCTGTTTAAATCTAGCTTATTTATGAATTTACTAACTCAGTGTCAAACATCAATAATCATATTCTAAAGGACCTAACATCAATATGATGCATGCACGAGTACACATTCATCTCATAGAAACTTGAGTTATGTTGTTTGAAAGCAATGCTAAAATTAACAGGTTATATATTTCAAAATTTTCCAAAAAGTTCTTCCTATTTTATAAGTTGTTTCACCTTGAAGGTTCTGAAAATAGTAAAAAGCAATTTACCAGATTTTCGATCCAGGTCGCTCATTGTTTGTTTGTACGAACTGGACCTGAATCAAATAAAAAGGGGTGGAGAATAGTCAAGAATTCATATGAAGGAGGACACCAGCTGTTGCACGTCTCCCTGCAACTAGAAATGGCACAAAGTTTATATTAATAAACATAAAGGATAAAAAAAATGAGGAGAAACACCAAAATAAAGAATTTCTGACAAAATTAGTAAAAATAGGATGTAAAATAAAGAAACTAAATGGGCTAAGTTTGAATCAATTTAGATACTTCTTCATATCTCACAACGGAAACTATGAGCTTATAACCGGAACAAAGAAATTTCACATCAGCTCAGTATAAAGGAGGATTTTTTTTCACTAAAAAAAGTAATTATGAATATCAAAAGAGATAAGAAAAGATATTAAAATAAAGAACTACACACTATAGGTCACACAAACCTTATACAGACTATATCTAAGACAAAGTTTGATTCCATTTCTTTTTTCTGCTTAGAATCAAGTTTATAAGCTCATGAATAGAAAGAAGCTCCACATTGACATTAGTAACTGATAAAGAAATGACTAAATCTTTGGAAAACCTATGTGTTCTGAGTAAAACGCCAGATCGAGAATATTTTGAAACAACATAATTCAAGAGAAGTGCACATTCAAGTTTCATCTCATATAATTAGAATTGATATAAGAAAATTGAAGTAGAAGATTAGGAAGAATGACATCATAAATTGAAATTTTAAGCCTGCTATTGCTATTGGACAGGAATATCAAATTCAAGAGCACTAGTTAATGGAAATTGGAGCCATGCTTTTGTCCTAAGAATATCATATTACATCATACTTAGTCCCCAACAATAGTATTGAAAATCATAATGGACAGAAAAAGGACCAAAAAATGCATCAAACCCCATTTTCAAAATTGGACCAAAAAACAATACAACCAACACAAATCAAGCATTCCTGCTTGAAATCCATGTTCAACAGCAAAATTAAGAAGAACCCATCAAGCGCAATGCTAGAATGTAATAAACCCATGGGTTTTTTTTTTTTAATTATTATTTAATAAGATTGCAAACAAAACTAAAAGGGGAGGATGAGGAGCAAAGCAAACTAGTAACAATAATTATTACCTGTGAGTTCAATGAGGAACACAATAGGGAAAGAGAGGGCAATTGGGGTGGGCTTAAAGGAGGAAGGAATTGGATCGGGGGAGACACGATTGGTGATTTGAACTTGGTATTGTTTTTTTTTTTGTGGGGTTGACGAGGTCCCTTGGTTTTGGTTTGTTAAGAGATTGGGATTGGGCGCAAAAAAGGGGAGATTTTGCCGAAGTGCGTGCCACTCCATTGGTGATTCCTGAAATTGAGAGAGAGAGAGAGAGAGATTGTTATTGGCTTTTTCTATTTGTGGGGTTGATGGCTCATGGATTGAAGAAGAACATAACGCAAACAAAAGGTAATTTATACATGCGAATATCTTGGACTTATTTTTTTTTTTTTTTTTGAATTCACAACTAATTCATGCATGAAACAACTTGTGAAGAGGTTTGATTTTTTTTTTTTCCCGAGTTTTTCTTAGCCGGGGTTGTCAACCACGGCGAACCCCGGCCAAATCCCAAAATACAACCCCGGTCGATCGAACACAATAAAAAAAAAGAAGCATTGGTCCACCCTGAGCTGTCAATTCTGGGCGAATCAAAAATCTTATTAGACTATTTCTACCACCCATTTGCCAAAGGAAGCAACCTAGGGCTCAACATACATGAGCTGCATGATACTAGAAAAATCTTATTAGGCTATCTCACAACTCAATTAAGTAAATTTTTAGACCCTGATATATCTGATGCAACAAGAGGGAAAGAAAACTCATAAACTAGTTGAAATAAATGAATATTTACAGAATTATTCCTCACAAGCATAAACATGTTAAATTATTTCCTTTTATGTGCTCACACTGATTTTGTTGGATAGGAATTTTGTATCTAATCCACTCCTTTTTTTTAATAAATAAATGATGATGATGATAACTTTGTTCCTGTTCCAGAGAATCCTCCTTCTAAACTTGAGAGAATTTCTTCTCTTAAACCAACAATCTAGTTTTTGAGTTGAAAAGGGTGATATTCTTTTCTCTGTTGAATTTGAGAGGAGTTTGTTTTTCTTCATTAAAACATTTGGTCAGAACAGAAAAGTAATGCAAGTAATAAAATAGTGCAATTTTTTTTCTTTTTTCTTTTTAATAAAATTCTAACCAAATAAAGAAGTGCAGTTTGAAAGTATACGACTGTCACGGGCTCCAAACACAAACCCTCCGCCGGCGGCAAAGGCCGGAAAACTAATGACAAACTGCTTTTGTCCAACCAATTTTGCAATGAAGATCAATAGAGAAATATATGAAATGAATGAATCATCGGAATGTTATCTTTATGATATTGTTATTGCTAGTGGCCTTCAACCTCCACAAGCTCGGCTTGCCAGAAATTCTCTCTCATAAGAAAAGAGCTCTGGTCAGGGGCGGACTCATTGGTTGGCTGGGCCGGGCTACACCCCAGCCCAATTTTTCATATATTACCTTAAATCTTTCTTTTTTTTATATTGCCTTAAACCTCTTTCTATTTTGATTTTCTTTTCACAAATTTATTTATGCTTCTACTCCTGATTTAGTAGAGAAAACTGTCTTATTTTTTTGACAAATTTATATAATTCATAAGCATAAATTATAAAAAATGACAGCCCACCCTTAAATTTATTTCTAGTTCCGCCTCTGGGGCCCTCTGGTGTTCAGTAATCAACATATTTATGAGGGCATTGCATTCTTCATCCCTACCAAAAACAGGTGGTGACTAACAAGATGAAGAAGTTGAATCTAAGCCCCAGTTAATTCTTTATATTTCTTACTATTTTTCATTCACATTCTCATAGAAAATCATGAAATGGGACAAATTAATATCTTGACTCTTCAATAATAAAAAAAATTAGTAATAAAACAAAACAACTTCATGTGAATGTGAATGAAAAATAGTAGGAGAAGAAAATAAAAATAAAACAATAAAAAAAAACACAAAAAAAATTAATAGTACCACTTCCCACCTCCCCCAACTTCATTCTGAAGAATAAGAAGTTGATTACGTTTCTTCCAGTTTCATACCAAACATTTTAGTTCCATGTGAGTTTCTCCTGAAGTTCACCAAGATTACACAAGCAAACCATGCATATTTACATACACACACTAACAAATGTGCACATAATCATGAATGTTTACATCAAAAACAAAGATATCATTTTCTTTTCACGTATTATACTGGTATCAGTGAAAAAATTGCTACTATTGTTCATTTGAATGCTGTAACTGATATATACACAAACCGAGGGGGAAATGATTTAAACATATGGATACAATCAAAAAGTTGTAGGGAAACTCTAATCTCTTTTGATAGAAATACTTTTATACTCCTTGACCGTGTTTGTGATAGCTTGTTCAACTGGTAGCCTCTCCAGGCTTGACGCACCATAAAATCCATGAACGCCCTTCGTACTCTTCAGAATGAATTCCGCTTCTCGAGGACCTGAGATGGGACCTATAACAGACAATTAAGAGAAGAAAAAAGAATCACATCTTCAGGTAATTATTATCCTTGCAATGCAACAAATTAACAATAAAAATCCAATCTGAACCAACTTTTCTAAAGCGGTTTGCAATTAAGCTGGTTTTTTCCGTTGATGGCACTTCAAAGTTTTGACACGCTGCATTAATGGCTCTGCCACATGTCTTGATGACACTATTATATCACTCTAGTTGGATCATTATTTACCAATAGACAGAAAAACGCAACATGATGACAATGAACATGCCAAACTCAAAATTTGAGAAATTATGAGACATTGGGCTTGATCTTGTGCTCATTGACCAAAATTTGTTCTTCTACAATCTTCTTTCATACGAAAGTAACAGCATGGTTAGCAATTTTGGTATTGGTGTATACTGGGTGTAGATTTTGGTACCGGAATCAGCAATGGCAATATCAGCCATTTCGACTCATTGTAAGGCAATGTTGGTAGCAATATCGGTATCAGATGATATTTCAAACCTTGATTACCAGTATGATGGTCTCCCATTGTTTCATTCCCATTGAAGATTCATTATTGCAGCTCCTTAACAATAATTTCAAGTGCATGTTAAGTCGACAGCAAATAAGAAAAGCAAAAGTAGAATATGCTGGAAGATCCAGGTGGAACTTATCCTGCATTCTGCTCAAGCACGAAGTGCAGTAGTGGACAAGCAATGTTCTAGTATTTTTAACGTGTGGTGACAAGGTGTTCTTTTAAGAACAGCAGCAGCAGAAAAGTAACAAAGGCTTTATCCAAACTTTTCTTAGGTTGGCTGCATGCATTCCCTTTTTTGTCCATTCATCGATAACCGATTAGGTTCTGTTGCCTCTGTTAAACTACTTAGCCCTTTTATATTATATTAGTTAAATAATAAGTATTGCATCCCGGTCTTGAGGGAGCAATTCAACTTTCTGGCATGTTATCTTAACAAATTTCTTCCCATTGTTACAGTTCATGCAAGCTCAATTAGCTTGCAATTTTTTTTTACTGCCTGCTTAATCTTTCAAGTACCCAAAAAATTGATTGTTCAAATATTGTTGTTCCCTAAAGTTTATTGCTTTGAAGAGTAATTTTGTGCACATTCACATTGGCTACGGTAGCTGCCTTCGTGATTGGTCAAAGAGAGATCTCAATGGTGAATGCCATCTCCTAGATGTTTTGAGAGTTGAAAGTCACTTCCCCACCCCCCCCCCCCCCCCCCCCACCCAAAAAAAAAAAACACACACACACACACACAGAGTACGTAAAAGCTTTCCTTTATGCATCTCTTTCTAAGTTTACGCTGCATGTGAGGAATGTATCATTTGAGAAACTCTAGCCCAACTAAATCCAACCAATCAGCTAACCTTTCTTTCACTGTTGGTCAACGGATTGTGCAAATCATTCAAATACTTGATCAATTAGCATAAGCAGAAATTAGTCATTAAAAAATTTTAGCACCAATCTCTTTATTCATTTCCCCACTATGTTCTTTACAAATTCTAGAACCTAGAAAACACACGTATTCAAAGTGAGCCCTGTGTCTCGTTCCAACACCTCAAGAAAGTTTCATGACCTTTACATGTATTAGACCCACCAGAGGCCGTACCGGATTTAGAAAAATCGGACAATTGCATAGCTAAACTGTATCAGCTTTAAAAAATACCGTGGTGGTCAAAACCCGACCCTTACAGGATCATGAAACGTGTCCAAACAACTAAAAGTCTCTGTCACTGCGGAGCCATTCCAGAAGCTGCTCCTCGCCTCAAGGACACTTCCGCCCTCCAATGCTCCCGGCTGTCGCGGAGTTCACCCCATTCCGAAGACTTCAGCTCCGCACAAAATAACTTCAGTAACAAATCATCCATAATCTCCGCCTTCAATTTACACTACGGCAACGATCATCCTTGATCTTCACCTTTGGATACGCGCCTGATCTCTCTCCACGTTCATAACGTGAAACACCCTCCAGCCTGGGCAGTTATGAACTGAAACTGGATTCTCTACATGCAATCCCAACAATAAGTGCCAAAAATCACGGTCACTATAGGAAATCTACATGTATAAATCGTGTGGTGACAGAGATCACGCCCGTACCATCTGCAACATGCACACAGATCAGATGAAATATAGACGAACCTTTTACTCCAGCGAGAAGGGGAGGATATTCTTCATCAGCTCTTTCCGACACAAAAGCCCAGCATTCAGACTCTGATATTGGATCCCTAGAATTCATGTAATCTACAGATTATAGTGGAATCTTCTCCCTCTTATTTTTCACGATTTAGATTTTCACGTAAAAATTTTGTGTCCCGTTTGTGTTGTGTTTTATTTTCTCCCAAATCCTAACTCCCACTGACTCTTCTCTCGCTTGTGGTGAGGTTTACCATCCGATTACTCGTTGCGAAAAATCTCCACCACAAACTGGTACTTTCATTAAGAGTTGAGTCGTGATGCTCAGATTTCTCCCCTACCAAACCCATCCTTAAAAAACCTCTTCAACAAGCCATGACCCGAAAGAAGCAGCCGACCATCAGCGAAAAAACCACCTCCACGGGCAAATCTGTTGCCACCGCTGGGGAATTATTTCCCAGAGTGACCTCAACCTAAGCCTCATCTTAAAAAATACTGTCTCCGCACCTTCACGGGGGCAGCCGGAGAGATCCACTTGCCATCAACTTACGAAGCCCAACTTCAAGTATTCGCTAACATGAAGGTGGAGATGAAGCAACAAGCCATGTTCGATCACGAGCGGGAGCAAGCGGTGCAGGATCAAGAAAACGCGGCTCGAGAGCGGAAGGAGATGAAGTGCCTAAATGACCAACTCCTCACCTAGATCACAGCTCTCTAAAACACCTGATGATCGTTTCCATCATCAGAAAGATCCACTGCTACAGAGGCTAAAAGCGGCGAGCATTCACAAAGCTGAAGGCATCGTCGAGCAGTCTCCCTACTCCAGAGGATCCGATAGCGGGTCAAGTTCACCTCATCCCCGCACAAAGGATCATCACGATCATTCTCCGAGGAGGATAGAGGAATCCGCCCGCATTCAAGATCTTGACAAGCTTGTGCTGAAGCGAATTAAAGAAGCGAGAATGTCGCATCATGACAGACTCAGAGCCATCACCATCAATGCATCCAACTCCCTCTTCTCTAAAGGCATACTAGAATATAAATTTCCAAGAAGTTCATGATTCGACCTTTGATTACTACTTCAGTCAGAGCGACCTGATTTAGCACCTCCATCAGTACCAGAACAAAATAGCGATCCATGACAGAAGCGCTTACATCTTATGCCAGATCTTCTCTTCCAGCTTGAAGAGAGTATCCTTCGATTGATTTTACTCCCTTGTGTCACGCTCAATCTATAGTTTCGAGGATCTCACCACGCTGTTCCTCGCTCAACTCTACTCCTGTCAGGAGTTCAAGTAGAATAACTGTCATCTCCTCTCCATCAAGACGAGGCCCTCCGACAATCTCAAGGTGTACATTTGTTACTTTCAAAATCAGCTAGGCAAAGTACACAACTGCAGCAACGACGCATCCGCTTTTGCATTTATCAGCGGACTTATGGGTCACCCACCCCCTATATAAACATCTGGTGAAGTACGTCACCCTTAAAAGCGAGGTCTTGTACCGAACACAATCATACATCCAGTTGGAGAAAACAATAAAAAGCTTCGCCAATGCATCTTTCAATCGTGGCGACGACGGAGCAAAATCGAAGTTGTGGCACGGAGACGCCTCCGTCGGTAGCCAGGGTCACAGGTAGGGTGCTTTCAAGAAGCGACCATCCATGCACCCTCATCAGAGCCCACTACGAGCCTACCTGGTGCATGACATCTTCACTCCACTGAAGCTCCCGATTCAGGATGTTCTCGAAGCCATCAAGAGTCACCCTGGAATGAAGCGTCCGGATGTAAAGCGACATGGCCCTGCTCGTCCAAGAGTGAATGACTACTGCTCCTTCCATGACAGTAAAGAACACCATACCTCTCAATGCCGGTTTCTCCGTAAGTACTTCGAAGATCTTCTCCAGCAGGGCTACTTCCGAGACTACAATCTCACACCCGGAGCCTCATCTAAGACAAAAAGACGGCATGCGATCCCGTCTCCAAATCAACCTTAACACATGGTCACCCCATACAAAGCGGTCTGACTAACACCAACCCGACAAATAAGAGCAGGAAAGTTCCTCTTAACAAATAAAAGCTTCGTATATTACATTCATATTTTATGTATTTTTATTAAAGTTATTTAATAAAAATACATTTCAATGCTTAATGGCTTTCTGACATCTTTCTCGGGACCGTGGAACCTGTTCATCGGCCCACTCAGCCAGCCTACAAGCTCTCTTCCAGAATCATGAAGGTACACCCGAGGATGGATTCTCCCACTCAAGATCCAATAATTCCAGCGTCCGGCTCCCAGCTCTTACATCTTCCACAAGATCTGTCAATTCGCTCAACAGCCCCCATGTGATCAATTCACGAGCCCATCTACCCGGAGACTTCTAATTGTGTGTTCCGAGGAGGAAAGCCCCTCACTTGAGAAACGACAACACATGTATTCATCTTTGAAATCACTCTGGCTCATCCCTGATCAGTCTACTGCTAGTCTCAACTCTGTAGCTGAAGGCTCCCTTCATATGAAGACCTCTATCTGTGTGTTTTGAGAGAAGCCCTCACTTGAGAATGATTACACAAGCATCCTTCTCTGGGAGATCTCTCAGGCTCATCCTTGATTGGGCAATTACCCTCCAGAAAGCTCACCCCGAATCAGGCAACCAGCACCCTTACGGCTCTTTCTCGATGGGCAACTACATCCGAAAAGTTCATCCACATCGACAACTGCCTTGACTCATCCCCAATCAGGCAACTACCGTTTGGAAGATTCATCTCTGATTGCGCTACTACCAGTTTGTCTATGTTCTGAGAAGAGGAGCCCCACTCAAGAATCATAATTCAAACACTTATCTCTGGGTTCCAAAGGCTCATCTTCAATCTGACAACTGCCCTGGGAAGGTTCATCCCTAATTGAGCAACTGCCTGCCCAGTTCCGTAGCTGAGGGCTTCCCTCACATAAAATCCTATGTTGTGAGTTCAGAGGGAAGCCCCAACAGCCTCTGGGCTCTCTTTAGCTCACCCCAATCCAGTTGGGCAGCCAGCCAGGCAATCCACCTCTGTGATTGAAGTTCTCACTTCACTCAGAAACCAACGCCTAATGGTCCAATCTACCTCCGCAACTGAAATCCTCACTTCACTCGAAGATCAGCGCCCAACGGCCCAATTCATCTCTGTGACTGAGGCCATCGCTTTACTGGGAGATCAACACTGTACGCTCAGAGATGGAAATACCATCTGGAGACGGCAATGTGGACATCACATTCTTACCATCCGAAAATCAGGCCTCCGAAGGGGAATGATTATTCCATAATACAAATCAGGCAAGATCTAAACAATTTATTCATTTTCTTACATTTCATTAAATTTCATTATGTCATTACATTTATCCGACAAGTGGAATACTCGAAATCTTTTATATTTTTGTTTACTTTCTGAAAAGGAACACATGAGATCCGGGAACATGTTCTGCCACCATTTACAAACCCCCCGATACAGAAACAACAAAGACTTGTTCATCGAGGAATCTTTCTAGGGCAGTCTTCATCCCAACTGGCAACTGCACCATGGCCCATGAGCAGGCAGCTATATGCCTCAACAATAGCTCGCACGCCTCCAAGGCAGCAAACTAGTACCGCTCTCCGTAGCGATCCTCAAGAAGTTCTCCAGGGCGAGGCAACAACATCCAACAGGCAGCAAGATCCGAAAAGACAGATTTCGACGAACACACCAAAAGGAGAAGATGACCTTTCTCCGCTTTGGTATTCTAATGAAGATGATCAAGCTCCCGGGTGAGAAGCAAATCGTCAGCACGTCTGACCAAAAAAATTCATCTTCCTTGCTCATACGCCTGATATGAAGGGAGAGTCAGATTCTTTAAAATGATCCTCACCATCTAAAAAGAGGGCAACTCAGAACCAAATCATCAGCTCTAATTGAAGCGGCGACCAAGCAAATCGCCCCCGACGGTGAAGCCTTATCCCGAAGACTGATGCTTTGTGACAGGCTCATCACAAAGACTGGTCTTTTACGCCAAACAAACTCCCAAGCATCGGAAGCTCGACTATCATTCTCTCCACTTTTTTTTCCTCCATCTGATAAAGAAAAGAAAATGATATATTATTGGTCAAAGTGTGATCTCAATGGGGTTTTGAAAGCTGAAGTTATTTCTCCCCACAACTGTACGTAAAAGTTTTACTTTATGCATCTCTTTCTAAGTTTATGCTGCATGTGATGAATCTATCATTTGAAAAACTCCAGCCCAACTAACTCCAACAAATCAGCCAACCATTCTCTCTGTTGGTCAATGGATTGTGCAAATCATTCAAATAGTTGATCAATTAGCAGAAGCAGAAATTAGTCATTCAAAAATTTTAGCACCGATCATTTTATTCATTTCCCCACTATGTTCTTTTATTACAAATTCTAGAATCTAGAAAACACGGATAATTCAAAGTGAGCCCCATGTCTGGTTCTAACACATGTCAAGAAAGTTTCATAACCTTACATGTATTAGACTCTCACAAAAAGTCGTATCGGATTTAGAAAAATCTGACAACTGCATAGCTAAGCTGTGTCAACTTTAAAAAATATTGTAGCGGTCAAATCCTGACCCTCAAAAGATCATGCACGTGTCCAAGCAACTAAAAGCATCCATCACTCCAGAGTCATTGTAGAAGTTGCTCATCGCCTCGAGGATACTTCCGCCGATATAGCTCTGATGCTCCATTTGTCCCGGAGTTCACCCCATTCCGAAGATTATAGCTCCGCACAAGATAACCTCGACAACAGATCATCCATGATCTCCGCTTTCTGTTACATCACGACAAGAGATCATGATCTCCGCTTTCCGTTACGCAGTTTGATCTCTCTTCACGTTCATAACATGAAACGCCCTCCAACAAGGGCAATTATGGATTAAGGCGAGATTCTCTGCATGTAATCCCAACAATCAAGCACTAACAAGCATGGTCTTTACATCAAATCTACACGCGCAGATAGTACAGTGACGGAGATCACGCCCATACCAGCCCATGCACACATATTAGATAAAGATAAATAGGCCTTCTCTTCCAACAAGAAAGGGAGGATCTTCTTTTTCATCCCTTTCCGATCCCACAAAAACCCAACACTAAGACTCTGACATTGAATCCCTGAAATTCATGTAACAGATTATAGTGGATTCTTCTCCTCCTCCTCAAGATTTTTTCCGATTTGAATTTTCACGTAAAAAAAAATGTGTCTCTTTTATGTTGTGTTTTATTTTCGATCACACTTGTAACCCCCACTCGACTCTTCTCTCTTGTGGTGAGAATCGACTGTCCGATCACTCGTGGCGAAAAATCTCCACAAATCAAAACTAAAAGTTCTGTGTTAGACACATTGAAGTCATACGTCACTTAAACATGCATAAACGAGATCTTTTGACATAAGTGAGAAACTATATAATAGAATCTAAACAATTAACAACTTGTACGAGGCATCACAGGCCCATGTATTTAATTAAACTTTCAAATTTCCTTGTTTGATTTCATTGCCGGATTAAGCAGATTTAATTCATAAACTTGGTATTTTTTTCGTACTTTTAATAAATCAAGTGTAACTAGTATTTGAATGGACTATCAAATTTCTTTGTTTATTTTCATTGCTTGATTAAGCAGATTTAAATCATAAATGTGGTATTTGTTTGCTTTATACTTTTAATAAATCATGTGTAACTGGTAGGTTTAACGTTTACTACATATATACGTGTTGCGCGCGCATTCTTGTCATTGTGTCCCCATATCCTATTCTTTAAGGATTTGTTTTTTTGGCATGTTCTTGTCGTGTCATGTCTCCCATGTTTGTGCCCATGCTTAATTGTCTAAAATTAAAAAACTATATTACTAAATCAAACAATGTCCTTCAGTACAAATCTTAGGAAACCTGACCTTAGCAGGGATTGCGAGGACATCAACGGTGGCTGAATAGAACACAATGCAAATGGTTATTCTAGTGTTAAGTCTGATTGGCATACACTGTTAGCCCAGAAGCCACAAGCTTAAGCTTTTGGGTAAAGTAGTTTCAAAGCACCAAGTTTCAAAAGGTTATGGGTTCAAAGCTCATTGTGGACAATTAAACAAATACGTTCATTTACTGCCAATTCTTTTGCAGTTTCAAGTGAGTCATGTTTATATTAGGTCTTTTCACATGGCCCAAAAGCCTGGTTGAGGGAGAACGTTATAGGCATATATACATTTTTAGCATGCAATCCACAAGATTAACATTTTAGGCATCATAAGTGGAAGCAAAGAAATCCTTATATGATATTTTACGCAAAAACTTGAATATATTTTGGTTTTTATCCACATCACATTAAATTTAAGTCCCACATCAAAATGGTAAAAGGTTTAGGAGGGTTTGGGACCAAGAATCCACACAGGCAATGGGGAAATCACTCTGTAAGTACACGTTCATAGGCATGCATGTGCACACTCATAGAGATAGGATTGGAATAGACATGTTCATTCTTTTTTTGCGCATTTTTCTTGAACCGTATTCATTGATCAGCATGATTTTGTCACATTTTCATGCCTATATTTATCTATCATTTGTTATAAATAATGCTATTCGGATATTTTTAGTGGGTGTTTGTAGAGTAAGCGATCAAAAGGAAATTGGACCACAAAAGCGTGCTCTCCGAAGACCGTAAAATGTGCAACAGGAGATTGAAGGTGAGATGGGATGCTTAGCACTGCTGGAGCTGCTCTACCACGCTCAAAACGGACATCAAATAAATTTGCAGTCAATTCGGAGAAGTTTGAAGCCAGTTGGGGCAAAAACGCAATTTTGTAAGGCCAGGGGCTTAGTGCAATTTGACATTGATGACTTTTCTGCATAATTAAATAATTTTTGGTAGACTTTTATGTAAAATAACAAACCCTAAGTCTATAAATAGCCATGTAAGGCTAGGGTTTTGAGGGGGTTAATTTCTTTTCACCTGTAACTTAAATTTTGAGATTTTAGCCGTCTCTCTTTCTTCTCTTTGCAAATCCTTGTCCACGTTATTATTTTTTTCGTCTCATGTTTTTAATTGGCCGTAGTTAGAATTCTGCATTTTTTCTTGTTTTCATCCTTAAATTTCTGCCTTGATAATTGTTTCTCGCCTCTGATACCATGCTAAAAAGCCGGCCTTCACATCTAGTCTTGTGATGCGTGAGGAGAGGCCCACATAGTACATCCTGTGTACGAGAGACAACCTCGTCACGTGCACCATCAGCGACATTTCCCTTCGCCTCGATCCACGCGCATAGAAGGCGATGGTGCAGTGGTGGGCCATACAAAGAACAGCAGCAGCAACAGAGGTGGGGTCTATCTGCTTTGATCAACAAGCAAAAAAAAGGGAAGCAGCCAAGGGGCTATTTTCTTCCACCATATATGTAAGGTACAGCCAAGAGGCTCTTTTTGAGTCTGGGTACACACAGGGCTCTCTCGGTTCGCGCACGCGAGGGACAGCAAGGCAGGTAATCTGTTCCTTTCGTTTTAATTATTCTTGCTTAATTAAATTAGCTAGTGATTAGTTTAACTTAGTTTATTAATTATTTTATAGTAGTTAAAATTGATTATTAATTGTTAAGGTAATATTTTAGTCTCTATCATTTAGACTATTTTTGCTATCTTATCATGTGCAACTAAATTAATTTCATGAACCTAGGGTGATGAACCTAGGCTACTAGATCGTGGTAGATATTTAAATCTCTCAGATAAGATACAAAAAGCACGGTAATTGATTTTAATCAATGAGATTTATTGCTATATATTTAGAAATTTGACAAGATATGTTTAAATAATCAATATTCCATGCTTAGTGTTTTTCCTTAGTATTACTTTAATTTATTTTATTCTCGTACTTTGATGGACTATGCGATTAATTTTAATATCTTGTGCTTAGGACTAACGTTCTAGGATTTTATGCCAATTGAGAAAAGAGATTATTATTGTGCAATTATTTAGTTGAGAGATATAAATCACCACATGAACAGTAGTTTAGGGGATTCTACCCTAGGTGCATGGCTCTTCTCTTTGACAACTTAGTTCACACCAACTTCTTATTTTTCCTAACCAATTCGCCTAAATCGTGTTAGAATCAGTAAGAAACACATTCCCTGTAGACCGA
>JAVJIF010028875.1:0-56041 GCA_038442645.1 Agave tequilana | reverse complement strand
TTTATACCTGCTTATACTTGATTATATTTGCATATTGTTGTAAATCACCTAGAGAGGTGAATAGGTAATGTGCTAATCAAATGCGAAATTTATAAACTTATACTAACTAAAACTAATACACAAATAGATACCAAAACCAATGAGATACCTTGGGCCTCTTCCTAATAAGTACCTATCCTAAGGTCAGGCATTTCTTTTTGCAGGGTGGCAACTGTAATATCTCTCTTTTGCAGGTAGAACGGAGTTAATTAAAGGAGCATTACATAATGTATTAGCTACTGGTCTTTTCTTTAAAATTCCAGCTCAGTTGAAAAGAAATGGAAAGGATCATTGTAAATTTTCTTTGGAGAGATAAGATGCATGTCTGAAATGGGCCAACTATTTGTAGGCCAAAGGATGAAGGAGGGTTGGCATAAGGAGAGAAAAAAGATATCAATGCAGGATCCAGGAATCAGATTGGCTTGGACGATGTGCACTTCAAATTCTTTATGGGCACAATGGATTAGATTTCATTATCTTAATGGTTACCATTACACAAGCTTCATCTACAATTCTGGAATCAGGGACTTGGAAATGGATTTGCAGTATGAAAACTCAGGCTCTGGCTCACATGGCAAGAAAACTAGGCAGTGGTGAGGATAGTTCATTGGTTTTTGACAGATGGTTAACTGATACCTCTGATACTCTGATACAACATCTTGCAGAATCTAAGTTGCCTACTGTTGTTCAAAAGCTGTCTGTTTCAGATATAGTTGAAATGCAATTGATATGTAAGTATCAATTTTGTAGCCTATTTGCATCTAATTCTCCAGCAACTAGTGCCAGCCTCATCTGCTGCTGACAAATGGTCCTGAAGCTGCTCAAAAACTGGAGAGAATCAGTTTTCAATCAGCCTGAATTTAGTTAAGGAAGTTGAGCCTGAATATCATAGTCCAAAGATGTCTTCATGTCTCCTGACAGCCTTGAATTCAAAGCTTCTAACAAGAGATGTTCTCAAGGATAGGAATTTGTTATCAGATAATGCTTGTGTTCTTTGTCACACAAGTCAGGAGAGTATTGATCATTTATTTTTGCTTGCACATTCTCATCCTATATATGATCCCTCTGTAGACTGAAGCTTGGATTGTCAAATTCTCCTTTAGGTAGCTGCAAGAAGAAGCAAAGCTACTAAAAGCTAGATTCAGAAAAAGGTTGAATCAACTATCCTGGCCAAGCTCATTCCAGCAGCTGCTACATGGCACATTTGGAGAGAAAGAAATGCAAGAATTTTTCAACCTAAGTACAACACAAAATGTTTGTGTTCAGGAGCCCATATGAGGATATCAGAGTGATGCTTAGAACTGTAATTGGAAAACAGATAGAAGAAAACTCCATGAAAGTTGTTCTGTCTAATTGGATGTAGATGAGGATGATTTATGTCTGGCTGCTTGGGAGGATTGACTGCTCAAATGGAAGTGAAAAGTGAAAGTGGAGGATTGTGTGCTCTCCCTTTTCTTTCAAATGGGTACACATACACTCCTGCAAGTAAGCTGGAGTTGTATTATGTATTGGTTGATTGATATTCAATAAAAATCTTTCTTACTTTAGAAATTTATCATTCATATTAAAAATTACAAGTCTTGAAATATTTATGATTATACATACAAATTACAAGTCTTCAAATATTGTAGATCTTCATTTCTTCAATCATTTCAATGATTTCTTTCACTGATTCATTTTGGCTTTTCATCTCTGCATCCTATCAATCATTCCCGTAGATGCTCATCTCGATGACTTTTGATGCAAGGCGGGTCCTCGTACGGTCCAGGGGATAGTAAATCACGCGTCATGATGGAAAGCACATGATAGGTTGATTCATATAATTTTCACCAGGCCAAAATATTAAAATTTCAAATTCTGAGTCTGCATCAATCTCAGAAGATATGACACGAGTCAAATAAGAATGAAGGCTCATTCAATGTGTCAGAACATCTTGATTTTTTTGATGCAGATAATAAACCAAATAGTAAAAAACTTTTAGGCCTAGATGAAAATCCAGGATAAGATAATGATTGTTTATTTTCAAATTATGATTCATAAAAATCATACAAATTATTTAAAGAATTTTCAATATCTCTCATACTAAGGTAGAATCACAGTAATACATTTTTTCATCATCAAATTTCAAGTAAATATTTGCATCTTTCAAATTTAATACAAGTATTCATAATAGTAGCAAAATAACATATAGTAGGAAAATCTTTAAAAAAACTTACTGAATTTTTTCCATATGTGAATTAATATCTTTAAGCAAATAATCATTTCACCATGTGTAAAACATTTCAGTAATTTCAGTTAACTCGTAAACTCTACGCTAGTTGTGGGATAATAAATCCCAAAGAATAATCTTCTTACTCTTTCAAAAAAAATTTAAAATTCACAAATTACATAATAAATTCTCCATTCTCCTCGAAAATATCTTGATCTGGCAATTTTGTGAAAATAAACAGATCTATTACAGTCTGATAAGGAATATTTTTTCTCGACATATTATATTGAGTTCCAACGAGTTTCATATGTCCTGAGATAAACTTTTAATTTGTAGCCTAAGCTGGAATATTTTGTTAATATTTTGCCTCTTTGGGTCACTACTTCTAATAAATACAATAGTTTTCTTACTTTTGAATATAATTATCTATATATTTTAAACCATCTTCTACACACAAGCTAATGATGAGATATACACACCGAATATGAAATTAGATCAAAACTGGTTTTAAAATATTTTTAAAATCTAAATTGCAGCAATATTATGATAAACATTATCAACTGAAATAGAAAAAAATTAGATTCAAGTTTAATATCTCTAACATCTGACTAAGATTGGAGCATTGTGAGGAAAACAAAAAATTTTAAAACTAATAATTTTTTATTTAAAAGTCATCAGAATCAATAAAATGTCTAATAACAACTATGTAATGAAAGCCGTTAAGAGCTTTCCAACAATCAGAAAGTAAGTGCAACTCTTGTGGCATAGAAGTAAAATTTGCAAGCAAAAGTTATTTTCGTTCTTTAACAACCGGAACATTTCGTTGTAATAGTATTCTTACACAATGGATTATACCTCTGGATAATGAGTATTTTTAATAAACTATGTGAGTGTTTCATCTTTAGTAAAACTAAAAGGTTGTTCAGTCTAAATAAAATATTTAGCTAAATTAGTTTTACGTCTTTCATGATTATAACTAAAAGTGCTTGTATGCCACCTAAAGTGAAAATTTGTGTTTGACATGGTTGGTTCTGGGTTTTTTTCATAATGTGCCTAGTAGTGTGTTGGTTCCATTATTTGGGGAAAAGGATACGAAATATCTGGACAAATCTTGCATATAGCCCTCCTAACTCCATTAATAATTTTTTTAAAATTTTTTCAAAACTCAGATTTTCCCCTTTGCATTGGAAGTTGATCTTCAACAGAAGTAGAAGGTGGGATTTGTTGGTCCAAAGGCCTATCACTCTAGTATTGATGATGATTAACTCATGTAGTTATAGTACTAATGATCTTGTATTTATTAAGTTTCAGATATTCAATCAAGATCTTAGTTGGTTCAAGCTAACACATGTTGATTCAAGAGTTTAAGCATAAAGATCATATCAAGTACTCAAGAAAGAGTTTAACTCAAGGAATCAAGTTTTTATCGAGTCAAGCGAAGATGAAGATCATATTAAGAAGAAGACTTTAATTTGTAAGAATATTTAGAATTGTATAAAGCATAGATTAGGCTTGATTGCTCATGCTCACACACAAGTTTAATATTGTTTTTTTAAAAAATAGTTTCGATATTTCGATTATTTAACCTGTTTACATTCAACTAGATTATGCTTTTGGTTTCATGAATGAATTTTCTCAAGAACAAGTCATATTATTATGTGTATTAGATTTTATCCATACACATTGGAGCTTTAAAGAGTTTGAAAAACTTGTTTTTGTATTTATACAAGTTTTGGAAAAACTTATTTTCAATTTACGTTAAGTTTTGGAAAAACAAAAATTTTTAAATTTAGTTTATATTTTTCAAAATTGTATTTAACATCTCAAAAAGAAGTTCACAAACATTCACATGTTTATAATATGTGTTAATTTTTTATCACACATATTGTGCTTATATGTATTTACATTGACTTATTTTTGTAGATTTTATAGACATTTATTAAGATTTAAAACGATTTTTTTTCAAAATATAGCAGGTTTGGCCTATGGCTGGTCGATCGGGCGGTCGACCGAACGTGTCACAAGAAACTACATATGCGGTCGATTGAACATGCACACAGGCAAGAGCTTGTGCACGCGGTCGACGTGGCGGTCGACCGCTTAGACAGATAGCCAGACTGCCTCTTTGGCCAGTCAACCGTGCGCAACAGAGAGCAGGTGCTCTAAGTCAGTCGACCAAGCGGTTGACAAGCTACTGTAAGAAAACATTATGTTCTCACAGCGATCCGACCGAGCGATCCGACGGTAAGCCTCAGCGACTAGAATTCTAATCGTAGGTGGTCGATCGGGCGGTCGACCACAAGGCCAATTATGGCTTGTCCTTGCTATATTTTGAATTTTCTATTTTTGTTTTATTAACAAACAGTTATTTCTTACTTTATTTGGGTTTAATCATTATTTTAACACCTGAGTTTAATCCCTAATCATCCCTACCCTATTCCTATAAAGGGGGTCACTGGTGAGAGTTTTGTACAAGAGTTAACAAGAATTTTACAAGATTTTTGAAGAGAAAAGTTTATGTTTAAAATTTGGAAAAGTTTTGAAAATCAAGAAAACAAGTTTTTGGGAATACATGTTTTTGAGCTTCTAATTTCTATATCCTCAAAGAAGGTGTTTTCTTTAGAGCTTCATTTCCAAAAATTTATTTTTTTTCACAAACTTGAGCTTTCATCTCCAAATCTATCCTTTAAAATCTTGTATTGTGAGATTTCTAGTTTTTGATCTTTGTGATTATTAAGTGTTGTTACCTTCAAATTGCTTTGTGCTACCCTCTTGTGTAGAGGTGTATTTGACTTTGTGTCTCTGGCTTTGTGCCCACCGCTTGCGTAGAGATTCATTGGCTTTGTGCCATCCTCTTGTGTAGGAGATTGTTTTCTTTATGGAGTTTTCTTTATGGAGTTCTTTTGTGGAAATAGTGAAAATTCTTCTAGGTGAAGGCGAGGACGTAGAACAAGTGGCTTGAATCTCGAAACATATCCTCATGTTTATACTTGACTATCTCTCAACTCAACCGTACTCTTGTTTATATCTTGCATTGATATTATTGCTCATTTATATATGTTTGATATTGTGCCTACACTTGCTTTGATCCAAGAGATCTATTGAAGCACCCCAACTCTAATGAAAGAGAAATCTTGAGGAGTACTAGGAATCCGGCTTCGCTCTTTGTAATCATTTTGTGTGTTAGTTTTTATTAGCCTAAGTTTTAAATTCTGCATTTTATTAGCACTTCATCTATTTACTCCACTCTAGGTGACTTTAAAGGATTAGCAGGTTCAGAAGTAATAAACATTGTGGATTGTGTTTCTGATTATGTGAATGGTTATAATGGAGTGTCGGGTAAAAAAAGCATGCAAATCATGCAATTCTTGATTGATCAAATCTAAATACTATAATACCTAGAAGAAAAAAAGAATTACTACAGCCTGCTGATGAAGAGTGTGCATATATTTTTTACTAGTAAAATAATAAAGTAAATTTGACAATTAATATAAATACTAGAATGTGAAAGATAGCTTGAGAGAGAACTTAAGAGAGCTTGAGAGCTTGAGCACTTGAGAACTGTAGAGAGTAGAAATTTGAAGAGATTTTTTGAAGATTTTTAGATTTTTTTTTGTGATGAAATAAAGTGGAGAAGATGGTGTATTTATAGAGGGAAGAAGGTGTTAAAATATTTTTTATCAAAAATTACAATATTTGAGCCAATATATCCATTGGGGACCTATTTGAAAAAAAAAAAAAAAAAATACCCCAACGGCTAAATTTTCCCTTTATATAATCGTTGGATTTTTTGTAAAAAAATTTGCAAAATAGGGCGGGCTGGCACGACCCAAGCCCGAAACGGACCTGGGCGCAGTACGGGTTCAACCCGAGCCCCATGCGGCTGGCCCGCCTGTGCCGTGGGCCACAATCTGCGCACCCGGGCATGCCCCGTAGAAAGGGGAGGGCCCAGGCAAGGTCTAGGCCCGGGTCACCCGGGTCGGGCCCGTGCCAACCTGAGCCGGGTCCCTACGAGTGGCGGACCGACCCGTTTTCTTTCTCTTCTCTCTCTTTTTCTTTTGATTCAAAAGTTCTTTTTTCAGTCCAGAAGCCTTGGATAGAAGCAGACTTCAACTCTCTCTCTCTCTCTCTCTCCCTCTCTCTCATGGAGAATCCAAGAAGCATTTGAACCTTCCAAAAACTGTTGTTATGTTTTGGTTTTTTTCCTTTCTTTTCTTCCCTTAACAAATCTGAAGTCGTCTACTTTGTGTTGGATCATAATGAATGATCATGTATCACTTATTGTTTTGATGATAACAATATACAGTGTGTGCTAACATCTTTATGCAGTATTCTTGGCTACTGAATGAGAATCATGCTTGATACTGACATCAAAAACTTTTACCAATTTCAACCAGAAGATACATGATAGAAGGAGTCAAGAAGAACTTGATTGAAGACATGTATTATTGAAGAACTTGTATTTTATCTTTCTTCTAGTAGATATCTTGCCTTGTATACACACACAACTCACCCTAACAGATGCTTAACGTCCTCTGCCAGATACCCTATACTTAGAATAACCTTCTCTTCAGAAAACCAAGTTTAGCTAACTTTGTGCACAAAACATGCACAAGTTAGTCGACTAATAGTTTCTACTAGTCGACTAATTCTCAGGGTAGTCGACCAGATACCTTGGCCAGTCGACTACTGAGCTCTTACAGAAATTTGACTAAACTTGTGTTTCCTTGATTACTCGACTAACCCATTTTCCTAGTCGATTACTGAGATCAAACAAAAACTTGTTACTCTCTGTCAACCTTGATTAGTCGACTAATAAAATTGACTAGTTGACTAATGGTTCAAACAGTCACTATACTAGTCAACTAATGATTTTGACCAATGGACTAATATGTCTGAACAGACACTTATCTAGTCTAATGCTCTTACTAGTCAACTAATCTGACAATTTATAGTTGATATTATGATCATTTGATACCTATTCCCTCTAATCTAACAGCTAAAAATTTGAGTTTTGAATTGTCCAATAATTGTTTTATAGTTACCAAATCACCTATAAATAGAGGGTCACTCCTCTCTCTTGAATAAGATTTTCAATTCATGTCTTGACTCTAAAACTCTAAAATTCTGTCAAGAACTCATATATTCTCTCTCCCCTTGCCTTAATATTTAATCTTATATTTGATTGGCAGAATTCTGAGAGAACAACTATAAGCCCATGTTAGCATCATATGCACAATCACATCAAGGCTTATAAGATTTATTGTATTTCATTTCAAAGGAAGTATTTCTCTGGTTTTTAAGAGGTAGCATACAGATTGACATAGGGACTTGTCAATCGAGTCTACCAGTTTGATCTTGTTGTTTTCAAGATCAAGAATAGTGAAAAATCTCAAACGGATTGGTTTGGAGACCGAATGTAGGTCAAGAGGAACGAACTAGGATAAAATCATCGTGTTTGTGTTTGCATTTTTATTTTATTTCTATGATCGATATCTACTTTTCAAGTTACTACCCTTTCTTGTTAAAGTTTTTATATACTCTGTTCACCTCCTCTAGTGTTATAGTTGCCATATACATAATCCTACACTTTGAAACACGGTCATCACTACTCACAAGAACTTCAAATCCTAAAAGAGTATTGTCGGGCTACTAAGCTCTTGGCTATTTGTCATTGAAGTTTATCTCATTGGTAAATGGGTGGAGTGGGTTATGAGGAGTTCCAAGTTCAAGTCTCAGTTACGACCTATGTTTCAAAAAAAAAAAAAACTATCACTTTTCCTGTTTTATTTTTATTTTTTCTTAAAGTAGTAAGGTATTTCCTTTTCGTTGAGTACTTTTATTTTTAACAAGGAAATGCGAAAAAGGGAAGAAAGAAGAAGGAAAAAAAAAAAAAAAAAAGCTCATGCCTCTTTCCCCTTTTATTTTCTCTTAAAAGTAGCAAGGTAATCTAACTCAATGATTCTTTATCATAATTCCATTGTTTCCACATTAAGCAGGATGGATTTTAAATGAATTAGTGTAAGAAATGCCAAGTGGATGAATATCATGAGAGAGAGTCAGTCATAAGAAAACCAAGTCACTTTGTAATTACACACCATTTCAAATTTCAGTAAAAGAAAAGAGCATAAGCTTGAGAAAGCTTCAGCCACCAAATAACAATGATAAAATTCAGAGAAATCTAAGCAATAATATGCTCATAAAGAGAATCAAAAATATAAGAGACATATCTTTATTTTTCACAATAATGATCCAGAATTCATCAAAATTAAACAGATCAAAGAATCATCTCACATACAAAAGCTTGATGGAGATGTTGAACAAAGACATCCATCGTCTGCCCACAGTCTAATTCTCCAACCAAAACAAAATAGACTGCATCCTTCATCTAACCGATGTAAGAAATTAAGTTATGACAAGGCAATTAATTTCGATGTAAATATATGCAAAAATATCATCTTCTACCAAAATGCTTAGCTATAGAGAAAATCAAAGAACGCGCTCAAATTTTCTTCAATAGACTGCCTGAGCAAGAAGGGGTGGAAAAAAAAAAAAAGCTGTGGAACAGCAATGTCAATAGTTCAGGGGAGAGAACATGATTTTCTTACAGAAGAAGTCAAGACAGGCCCTTGATTAATGACCATGGTAATCTAGGCGGTACATTAAGAATTAGAATAAGAGTTCATACTGTGCACATATTAACCCTACGAAAGATACATTGCCGGGAAAGTAGGAATGGAAACTGATGAATTTATCGTTTGAAATACTTTACACATCTTTCCTCGCGCTTTTTAGCATTTTGTCAAATTCCTCGTCTGCTGAAGCTGCTATGTGGATCACGATCCTTAAGAAACACAAATACAATGGAAGAAGCTTTCAGCAAGGAATAACCCGCGTAAATCCCTGTAAATTTGCTTCTACAAGAGCTCAGACGGTCATAGTTGCAGCAGCATCAAGGCCATGGTTATACAAAAATAACTTCAAGTTTCGTGCAGGGGTTGTTCTGAATATGTTTTTGAGATCATCATCATTGTCAAATTTGAAGATGTACAGTGCTTGTCTTTCAGTGATACCAACTGGATATATTCTATAAATTTTCAATTCGTCCCCTCCCCTTATGCTCTCTGGTCTTTCTTTCTTCCATATAGGGATGTGATTCAGGGACTTGAACTTAGAGAGGACCACAGATTCCAATGCTTTTAGGGTCAAATTCCAAGATCTGTAACAAATTGTCAAAGTTGCATCAGTTGAGTCAAGTTTACTGAGATTTATCGAAACATCAGCTTAATTATAATTCCAGATAAGAGAGTTCTACAGTTCTGCTCCTGGAAGAAGTCGAACAATCATCCAACATTTATACCAGTATTTCATACCTACACCTTAAAATGAAATAGTAGACTTTTCTACAAGGTTATAAGCAGAGTTCCTGTGAATGGGATGTGATGGAGATAAAACTCAATACTAATATGTTTATTATCTTCTTTTTCTCCCATTGTTGACAATGAAAAAATAAATCTCCGAGTGATTTGAAATAATTGGCCATAGTTGGAAATCAATGCAAAATGGTTTTCTGAAGAATTATAAGAACTATAACTTTCTATATTAGGTTTTTAGAAAATAACTTAATATAAAACTGTTACAAGACCCACTTGCAACAATATGAATCTTACATGACCTAGTAGAAAGAGACATGATTTTTTTTTCTGAGGAGTTATGAAAAAGAGGGAAACTGTACCTGAGATAGATGGACTCCATCTCGAATCTACCTCTTTCTCTCACATACAGGTGATAGATAGTTCCTCTATTGCTCGAACATTTGCAGGGACGATTCTGAAACTTGGCAGTCTTCTCCTCTTTTTCTCGGATCTTTGTTGCAATATGAATGCAAAGTCTACAAGATGAGTGAACTGCTGCCATGTCAACAAGGGCCTTGAAGGAGTCAGATGGGCCATCATACTTCCAACTACATGAGAAGAAACTCTTCAAGTAAATCAAAAACTCTACGAAACACAAGAATAAAACCCAAAGGAACCCCCTCTAGTTGAATTTCTAACCTTGTATTCTACTGAAGCAAACTTTTTTTGAGTATTATCAGCATATGCACAGAGAGACCTAGTAACTTACTGCCTGTATATTAATTTTTTATTTTTTTTACCTTCAACTCACAAAATGTAGCCACTGGTTAACAAAAACAGAAAGCTACTCCCAAACGAAGAAAGAACTCATACCACCTAGAATTAATTATATCTGTGTTTTTAAGTTTCCAAATTACAAAGTAAGGGGTAAGATGCAAGACATTTGATTGGACATTATAGAGCAGATATATGCCAGATAAGTGATGAGTAGCATTACCTAAGTGACTTGTTGTAAGCATCAGGATTTGATGCAAGGTATTTCATGGTATTCGCAACTGAAACTGTATCTGCGAGCTCTTTAATATGTAAAATTGAACCAGGTGAAGGAGCAAAATCTTGTATATTTGGAGCACCAACTACAACAGGAACAGTTCCTACAAATATATAACAAAAACAAGAAAAGAAAATGCAAGACGAAACATGAGTTACAATATATTAGCCAGGTAAAGTTTTATAATTCATTTCTTGCTTATCATCCATATGACAAATCATTTCATATTTTGTATTATTTGCTGCTAAAACAGTACAGAATGACTTGAGGGACATGGAGAGTTGGAAAAAGGCACCACCTTATGATGGGGGCGGTCATAGACCCAAGATTTGCAACCAATGGGAGGACATTTCCTTATTATGAGAAAGGGTGGGAGTTATCCAGCTTACTAACCAAAATAGAAAAAAATTACAACAAATTCAGCCTTCCATTGCCACTCAAGACTAGACTAACATCCTCCATTTAATATTATTAACTCAAATAGAATACTTATATTTCATAAGTATTAGGAAATATAGGCGTCCATAATTGAGAAAAAGGTGTCAATAGCCAATATGTCAGTCACTAAATTTTTGAAACACCCTAAACCTGTTTATCATGCAGTTTAGATCGATGCATTGTGGATTACAATGTGAGACAGAACATAACTTATATGATGATAAAACTTTTTCCCAGAGCAACAATTAGAAGAAAATTGAGAAAAGCACAACTAGATATGATAACAGAAACAATGGGAAAAAAGTTCCAAAGAAACAGAAACAAGAAAAAGAAACAACATAAATTTCATCAAAATCTAACCACATTTTTTGCAACAAAATGAAACTAATAAATATGTTTTTTCCTGGAACCATCAGCAGAACATATAAAGTTATGATCTTCGCTTCATAGTCCGTAGTTTATCAACACTATCCTAAATATACTGATAAATTGATCTACAAATGCAGTAAGCATACCTGCAACAAGGGACTGAAAGAATTTCTCTGTAACATAATCCTCTTCATTGGAATTTTCAAAAGCCAAGCTAAATTTGTAGCGCTTCAAAGTTTCCACTTTATCAACTGTAAACAGAAAAGAACACAAGGGTGAGTTGTGAAACATCTAACAACTTATACATCATTTGAAATCAAAAGAACTGTTAATTGAATGAAACTCAGTCATATATTGAGCAAGGATACATCTGTCCAATCAATGTTTTCATCAGCAGACAAAAGAGGTATTCATTTCCCTCCCCACGAAAAAAATTACACATGAAAAACTTGATGTTTTTGTTCGCAAACCATGTCCACAGCATTTTCTCCTTGAAATAAGAAGACAAGGCCACAGGCAAAGTGGAGGTTATCAATGCAAAGGCGTGGAAAATATGTTTACTGTTAGGGTAGTGCAGCGAATGATGGATGAATGTGGCAGAGATTGGAGGAGAAGTGACAGACAGGGACATTCTAACAAGTGTATGGTTGAACTCAGGTTGGTAGGTTGTATGGATGAACTCCGATAGAGGATATGCAGACAAGATAAAATAAAAGATAGGTAGAATGCAGGTAAATGGATATATTTCGACAGTCAATAATGTTTGAAACCTAACAAAAATTTGTCCGTATGGGTTTAAGGTGTTTGTTTAAATCATGATCAAAGATTTGGACTAATAATTTTTACAATACAAAGCATATATCTAAATAACATCATACTTTCAACCATCCATTCTATGTCTACGTGAAGCATAAGCAAGAGAACTCAAAATCATTTGAATTTTTACTTTAGGCACTTTTGATGATGTATTAACTTTAACGGAATGGATTTCTTATCTGAATGGGAAGAATTTGAATGGGAAGAATATGCGTCAAATCCATGTAAAAGTACCCAAGTCTCTTCTCAGTACATAAATGTGTGAACTCCACCCCCTAAACATTTTGCTTTCAACCCTCCCTGAAGTAGAATTTTGGACTCCAATTAAAAATACTACAGTGAGCTATCAGCTTTTCCCTCATTTTTAGTCATTTTCTTTTTGTTATATTTTTCACGCCCACTAGTAGCTTAATGGTAATGTTACCTATTACATGTGGACCCTATGCTATGTGGATCCACATTCCGATGAGAGATTGTGCTGGCATCTACCACAGAAGGCATTAAAAACATGTAATCTTAAGTTAGTCCGAACTTAAGAGGCAAACAAATACTGATTTTTTTTGAAAGATTAATCTATGACAATGCAAAAGCATCCATCATGTCCTTCATGATGTAGCGTTGGTTAGGGGATTTGTGTATCATGATCCGGGCAACGTGGTACTTGCGGCCATCATTTTGTGCTTACTTGATGCATAGGCAAGAGAAGTTTTTGAACTTTTTATATTTAGACACTCTCAATGATGCACATCACTTTAACAGAGTGGACCTTCCATCTGAATGGTCTATGATTGAATTTAAATCGGAACTCGGAAGGATTAGCTTCAAACCCTTCTGAAAGTACCAACATCAGTCTCTGCCTCACTTTGTGTGTGTGTGTGTGTGTGTTCCATCCCTTAAATATTTTGAGTACAGGCTTTTCCGAAGTAGAATATTCGGACTTCAATTATAAGTATAATGGTGACTTATCAAGCTCTTTTCCCTTTAGTTTGACCTTTTCTTACTTGTAGGTCCCACCCCATGCGGATCCACCTTCAAGTGAGAGGTTGATGCTCACGAGTACTGTGGCATGAAAGGGTTAGAATCATCATAAGTTAGGCCTTTCTAGAGAGTCCACACAAAGATCATAACATTTTCTTAAAAAATTAATCATGACAATGCAAAAGCATTGTCAAGTCCTTCATTTTCAAGCATTAATTGTTTCATATGGTTACATGGCTCACTCAAATCTCTTACATAGTAGTGTTCTATGTAGCACGGATACTTCTATCATAGAGCCATGTCTGTCCGAAACGTGTCCGACACGCATGTCGGATACACGTGTCGTGTGTATTTTTAAGAATTTGTCACGTGTCCACGTGTCGTGTTCATTTCAACTTTGCCGTATCCATGCAACATAGGCAGTGTTTATAAGTGTCACATAAGTCCATCTCCTCCCCCCTTGCAAAAAAAACTTATTCCACTTACCACTCTGATGAGACTGAAATGAAGATTTTTACCGGCTGGCATTTTGACAAATTAGTCTTTACTTTAGGAACAAATCATGGATAAATGTTAACTTGTTCTGAAAAAAACTCTAGGACAATGCAAAAACATGTACAAAATCATTCATGTAAGCATAAGTGATGTAATACCAATCTGGATCGCAATCACATTCAAATCGTAACCAAAATTTGAAATTGAGAACAAGATAAGATTTTGGGTTTCCACCCCTTACACGGGCTTCTCACCCAAAACTCGAGAGCAAATAAACTCAAGAATTAAGTCAGATAATTTGAGAAAATTTTAATCATTCGATAATCCAATACAATAGTTTAGGGGGCCTTATATAGGCTTTACAAAAGGGGATTAGTGGGAAATAATCGATGTGGTACTAAACGCCCACAAAAGAACACAAATAAAGCTAAAACATCTACTACAAATAAAGCTGAAACAAATCCAATCTAAAGCCAAAGAACTCCAGTGTGTAGCTTCCTGAAGTATACTCGATCAAATCTGCGCTGAGCGGCATGATGTCCTCATCAATTCCCCCCGTGTGGAAAGGACTCGACCCCGTCGAGTGTGGGGGACAGAACTGCTGCTGGCTATGATAGCGCTCCAGTCGATCAGGATCAAGATGCTGGAGGTCTTCCTCGGTAATCCAAGAATTTTCTGAATCAGGTTTTCCCGTCCACTTAATGAGATAGCGTCGCGTCCCTCCGTCTCTAGTAGAGACAATCTGATCATCCAAGATAGAATTTATATTTTCTGTTGCATAGGATAGTTTAGAGGGAAGTGGAGGTAGTAGGGGCTCTCAGAAAGAAGGTCTTGGCTTGGCTCATCCATGAATGGGTCAGAAGGGGTATAAAAAGTACCTCTATATGGAACTAAATCCTCAACATTAAAAGTGCAACTGATGCCAAAGTCAGGTGGGAGATCCACCACATAAACATTTGAATTGATTTTCTTGAGAATCTTGAATGGCCCTGCACTCCGCACGTGTAATTTCTTCACGGTTCCCGGTGGAAACCGTTCGGGTCTCATGCAGACCATCACATAATCTCCGACATTAAAAGTTCTTAATCGGCGATGTAGATCTGCAGAAGCTTTATAATCAGTATTATTTTTCATTATCTTTTCTCTGATCTCCTCATGTAATGCACGGATATGAGATGCAAATGCTGATGCTGAGTCTGATACCCTAGAATGATGATGAGCCATAGGAATTAAGTCAACTGGTTGCCTGGGCTTAAAACCGTTTACTATTTCAAAAGGACTAAGACCCGAGTCCTATTGACAGATCCATTATATGCAAATTCAGCCATAGGCAAAATGAGATCCCAAGTTTTCAAATTTTCTCCAACTAGACACTCAGGAGATTTCCTAGTGTCCTGTTTACTACCTCGATTTGGCCATCTGTCTGTGGATGAAAGGCTGTTGAGAATTTCAGTGTGGTGCCCATCTTATGCCACAGTGTTTTCCAGAAGTAGCTAACAAACTTAACGTCCCTATCGGACACCATGGTTTTAGGTATCCCATGCAACTTGACGATATTATCAAAGAACAAGACAGCTACTCAAGACGCGTCTGAGGTCTTGAAACACGGGATAAAGTGAGCCATTTTCGAGAATCGATCAACTACTACTAGAATAGAGTCGTGCTTTTTCTGAGTTTTTGGCAATCCTAATATGAAGTCTAGGCTCACGTCTTGCCAGGGGCAATTAGGTACAAGAAGAGGAGTGTAAGGTCCGACAATCTGCTTTTATTGCTTGGCCAGTTGGCACGTGCGACATTGGCTAACTATTTTAGAGACATCTTTTTCAGACTCGGCCAGTAGAATCGGTGTTCAACGGCCTCAATTATCTTGTTCTGACCGAAATGTCCTGCCAGACCTCCAGCATGTATTTTCCAAGAGAGAAAATCCCTGAGGAACGTACGGGGAATACACAGCTTACGGAATCTGAATAGATAACCATCTTGAAGGAGAAAACCGTACATCTCACGAACAGGGCCGTCTCGTAACGTGACATAAATTTTCCCAAAGTCAGGACATAAATCATACTCCTCTCTTAACCTCTCGAATCCAATCACTTCTGTGCTCATAGTCACCAAAGTCGCGACACGTCGGCTCAGCGCATCAGCGACCTTATTCTCGATGCCTGCTTTGTGCTTAAGAACAAAAGTGTAATCCTGCAGGAACTCCACCCATTTGCTATGTCTCGCATTCAGTCTCTTCTGGGAGTTGAGATACCTTAGCGCTTCATGATCTGAATACAACACAAATTCCTGCGGTAACAGATAATGTCTCCAGTAGCGCAAAGCCTGTATAACCGCATAAAATTTCTTGTCATATGTGGAATAGCGTTGCCGAGCATCATTTAGTTTTTCGCTGAAATAAGCAACCGGGTGACTTTCCTGACTCAGTACACCACTTTTGCCAGTCCCGATGCGTCACAAGTTACTTCAAAAGCTTTTGAAAAGTCAGGGAGACGCATTACGGGAGCTTCCGTCATCATCCTCTTATTTCTGCGAAAGCCTTGGAGGCAGCAGGAGTCCACTGGAACACCTCGCTCTTTAAACAGTCGGTTATAGGTGCCATAATAGCACTAAAATTCTTTATGAACCAACGGTAGAAAGTGGCTAACCCGTGAAAGCTTCTGACTTCCCTAATCGTTCGGGGTTGTGGCCACTCGGTTATTGCCTTCACCTTTTCAGGGTCCGCGGAAACCCCCTCGGAGGAAACCACAAATCCTAGGAAAATAACCCTGTCTATACAGAAAGCACACTTTTTTGGATTCGCATAAAATTTCTCAGCCTGGAGTGTGCAGAGGACTTGCCTCAGATGTCCCACATGTTGCTCCTAGGTTTGGCTGTAAATCAGTATGTCATCAAAATAGATCACCACGAATTTACCAATAAACGGTCGAAACAATTGGGTCATTACTCTCATGAAGGTGCTAGGAGCATTGAACAGTTCAAAGGGCATAACCAACCATTCATATAACCCGTCTTTAGTTTTAAATGCGGTTTTCATTCATCCCCTGGTCGGATTCTAATTTGATGGTACCCGCTCTTAAGATCAATTTTGGAGAAGACTGTGGCACCTGACATCAAATCCAGCATATCATCAAGACGGGGAATGGGGAAACGGTACTTGACGGTAATTTTATTGATTGCACGACTATCCACACCATACGCCATGTACCATTCTTCTTTGGCGCCAAAAGTGCGGGAACCGCACATGGGCTCAAGCTCTCTTTGATGAACCCCTTGTCGAGTAACTCTTCTACTTGCCGTTGTAATTCCGCATGTTCGTTGGGTTCATTCTATAGTGGGGCAAATTTGATAAAGTTACTCCTGGGACTAAGTCAATAGCATGTTGAATGACTCGCATAAGGGGCAACTTACCTGGTAGATCTTGTGGGAGGGTTTCAGAAAACTCCTCCAGAATTGGTTTAATGTGCTCAGGAATCTGCTCCTCGATATTCCGGTTAGCCTCTCGAGCCACGAGAGCATAACAAGTAGAACCCTCATGCAAGCTCTTTTCAATTTGATCGTGGCTAATCAAATTCATTTCCATCTTACTTTTGCCCTTATCTCCCTTTTTTTTAGGATTTATAATGTCCACTTTGTCTTTTCCTTTGTCAACCTCTTTTCTCGGGTTGGCGATTTCGGTTGATTTGGCATAATCGTCACCTTTTTCCGTTATGGACGAACGAATATTGGTTGGTACGTCCGTATATGGTCACGTCTAAGTCAAATAACCATGGTCGACCCAAAATGATATGACCAACATTCATGGGGAGTATGTCACACCACACATTATCTGTGTATGTGACAAACTGGATGGGAATTTGACATCTCTCCTGAACATCTATAGATGTAGCGTCGATCCATGTAACCTTGTAGGGGTTTGGATGCTTCACCGGTCTCATCCCCAAGGTAGTGATTAACTTTGACGCAACAGCATTGATGCAGCTGCCACTATCCACTATTACCTTGCAGTTCTTATTGTCAATTTTTGTACAAGTTTGAAATATGGCAGTCCTTCTCCAGTCGTTGAGTGGTTCAGGCTGGGTTAAAGTACATCTAACCACTCCTAATTTGGTGCGAGCTACACTAGGAGGTAGGCTCGTCATTTTCACAGTTCTGATGCACCCATTGAATTCATACTCTTCGACAGAGGCATCTGAGTCATCATCTTGTTAGTACACAACCTCTTCTCCATCATCCTCTCCTTCTATATCTTCAATGGGAATTTCTACAAGGAGGGTTTTAGTTTGACTCAGGCACTGGCTAGCAAGGTGACCATACCCTTGACACCTGTAGCATTGGGTTCTAGGGTTGACTTTTCCTGGTTCACTAACTGCTCTCTTTTCGGATGTGAAGGGCTTTGCACCAGAAGGACCTGCTGGTTTGACGCTAGAGGAACTGGAGACAGGTTTACTCGGGGTAGGAAGAGTTCGGTTGAAGCTTGGCTGGCTAGTAGTGGCGGCTCTAAAGTTATCCCTAAAGTTATTTCGGTTAAAATAGGATCCTCTAAACTCATCTAAGTCGGTGACTGCTGATATGCCTGTTCTAGAGTCGTGATACCTCGAGCAATGAGCTCTCGGCGATAATCATCCCTAAGACCGGACATGAACCTAGATAGGGTCTGTTCGGGAGATTCTAACTCGATAGCTCCACACCGATTTAAATATTCATCAAGCAATGTAATCAGTGGCCGATTTGTTCCCCTGGGTCCATCGATTCCATTTGTCTAATAATTGTTGACTGAATGATGGTGGAACATACTTCAACATAAGCTTCTCTTTCATGCTTTCCCAAGCGTCCACTGGGTCTTCCCTTCTGTACCTCATCATCCTCTCTAGGTTTTCCCAATATTGCCCATCTTGTCCCGTTAGTTTCATTACGGCTAATCGAATCTTCCTTGACTCAGACATGTCATGCCAACGAAAATACCGGTCCATAGCCAACTGCCAATCTATATAAACCTGAGGGTCTAAGCGCCCGTCGAAGGAAGGAGCATCGACTTTAACGCTCCTGATATACTGGGCATCGGCTTCAGTTGTATGGTAAGGTGGACCTTGCTCACGCCTGGGAGACCTACTGTCATTTCGAGAACTTTCCCCCTCCCTCATTCTTCTCCTATTGGTTTCTAGCCTACCAATTCGGGTGGCTAGATCCCTACAATTGACATCAACCTGATCCCTAAATTCTTGTAGTTGTCTGTCCATATTTTCTATCTTGTTTAGGATTGTGTTAAGAGTATCATGAATGCTAGAGTCCATTGGTGCCGAAGTTTCTCCTACAGAAAAAGTTCTACCACTTCTAGTAGGCATGCAAGATCCTACCTGACTCTAAATGCAAGCTGTCCTAAAACTGATATGTATGTTATGCAGGAGGAATCAGAGATTAAAGTGATGAAAGATAATACCAATTTTAAGCTACGTAGATTAACACGTGATTAAAAAAACGTAATGTTGAGACAGTGATAAAGACACGTGCTGACACAGTTAACTCCAAGATAAATCAAGTGATCACAAATTAAAATTAGTTAAGTTGCACAATTAATATTAAGTCGGGTTACCACTCAAGGTCAGAATCACACAACTCACTTATTTAGTGGGCAACAGTCAATAAAGTCTACCTTGCGACAGATTAAAAAGGCTAGCTATTTTAATTAAGTAGCAGGAATAACTGAATAGAATATTCAAAGTTACTTGGGAGGCGACCGTAACTCAAACCTGAACGAAACTGCTGTAGGCGCGTAGTACTGGTCGTCACGAATCCACTGCCTCAAAAACGGCTCGATTTGGACTTGAAACAAGCTCTAAACGGCCTTCGGAAGTGCTGTTGTGTTTCTGCACTGAGTCAGAACACACTAGGCTGAATCAACTGAGTCAACTCGGGGTGATTTGATCGCTGACGTTAGCGCTGATGTCGTTTAAGTGTATCGGGTCGAGTTCGGGTTCGAATCTCTCAACCCGACCAAACCCGGACCCGCAACCCCCTTTAAAAATGTCGAACGGGTTAAACCCTCACCCGCTTAGGCACACCCCACCCGATCCTCTCTCCCCTTTTCGCGGTGGGCTAGGGCAAAGACGGAGTGGGGACGGCGGCGACGGCGGCGACTCAGATTAAGGGCGGAGCTTGGTCGATGTTGTTGTCGACGGCGCAAGGAAGGAAGGACTCACTTTGGTGGAGTTCGTCGACATCAATGGCAGATGGAGAAGTGAAGCTACGTCAGCAAAATGTAGGGTTCACCTTGGGCGAAACTTTGACGACGACGATGTGGTGGATCAAGGAGGGCGACGACCGGTCCTGCTTCAGGAAGCTCTGACGAGCCTAGGGGAAGAATGACGTAAGTCTGGGAGCGCCGATGATGTGGATCTGGGAACGCCGATGCTGTTAGGCACGACATCGGAGATCTTCAGCGACGACGGTTTTGTCGAGCGGAGGCACGGCTGAAGACGAGGACGGCAGTGTTGGAGGACGTCGGTGATGATGACGTCGTCAGGCAGAGGTGGGGACGAAACTTTGTCAGCGTCGGCCCAGCGAGGTCGCAGCGGCGAGGATGATCGACGGCGAGGCTTATTGGCATGGATCTGCAGGCCAGCGGAGATCCAAGCCGGCGAGAGGTCGTGGAAGGGGACGGTGATTGCTTCGGGAGGGTCTGGCGATGATGGCAGCGGATGACGTGGCTGTCGGCGACAGAATTTTGAGAAGATGAATGAACAGTGCCAATTTGGAATTTCAGGGATTTTTTCGATGGAATTTTCACTGTATTTTTTTTAAATAGTATAATCTTTTTTTAATGGATCTGGAATTTAGATTTAGGATTGGTATATGAGAAGATTCTGGAACAGGAGGAAAATTGAAGGCGATTGAAAACCAGTACTCTGATACCAAAATGATGTAATATCAATCTGGATCGCAATCACCTTCAAATCGTAACCAAAATTTGAAATTGAGAACAAGATAAGATTTTGGGTTTCCACCCCTTACACTGGCTTCTCACCCCAAAACTCGAGAGCAAATAAACTCAAAAATTAAGCCAGATAATTTGAGGAAATTTTAATCATTCAATAATCCAATACAATAGTCTAGGGGGTCTTATATAGGCTTTACAAAAGGGGATTACTAGGAAATAACCGATGTGATACTAAACGCCCACAAAAGAACACAAATAAAGCTAAAACATCTACTACAAATAAAGCCGAAACAAATCCAATCTAAAGCCAAAGAACTCCAGTGCGTCGCTTCCTGAAGTATACTCGATCGAATCTGCCCCTGAGCGGTATGATGTCCTCATCAATATGCTTAGTTACTTAGGATGTTTTCAAACACATGTCGATGAAAAAAATGCCACTTCATGATTCACGCATAGTTGAAAGTTACAGAGTACCACCTAGCTCTCTCAAATCATTCTTCTCCTAATATGCTAATACAAGATTAGACGAAACATAAAGCTAAGTCCTATTAGCTATAATAGGTAATTAGTTAATCAGTAGAGATAGTTATAAAGTCTTATTAGTATTTGGAATTTTATAAATTCCTACTTCTTTTATGAGCTATAGTTTGAGTAAGATTTATGGGAGGATTGCTCATAGTTATATGTAATTATACCTTTTAATTCTTTTAAGTATCGATAAATATTAAATCTTTTGTAGTTTAATAGTTCCAAAGATGTTAATCGCACTTTTTTCCTCCCTTTTTTCTACCTATTGATCCTCTTCCAACCACTTCATCAAAACAAGGTTTCCCCCTAATGTCTCATTTAAATATTTCTTCTCTTTTAATGCAACTTCCTTCCATCAATCCCCTGCTACACTTTTCTTTACTTTTTTTTTTGCCTCCTTGCTAAGAATTTTAATATTACTGTTTATTATTAATTTTTTAATTTTAATCCCAAAATTCTATCAAATTTGTAGCCTAAAAATTTCCGCACTTCAAAGAGTTTAAGCATATCACTCAAGAGTATGAGAAAATAGTAATTTCAAACAATTGAATTTCAAAGAAAACAAAATCCCATAATCCTTTAAAATATTAGAGTGTTGGCAAGATACTAGCCAAAGGCTTAAATAGTATTTAGGATTGCAATGCAAAATTAAATTAAAAAAAAGTATCAATCCTCGCAATGCAAATCCCTTTTCGACCACCGTCTGAGATGCTACTAAAAGAATGGCAAGATGACAAAAATCCTACGAGGCCCAAAAATATATCTGATTGTAATGTAAAATAAACAACTTTCTTTCAGAATAGGCCATAGCCTAGTGCAAGTAGGAATTAAACCCCAAACCACACGTCCGCTACAAGGAGACTTTTCAATTGTGTTATAGTAGCACTTGCTACAAAATATTTTTGAAAACACTTGTGATATCATCAGAGCCAACAACAAAACCTCTAGACAAAATCTTTTGCCAACTACATGAATTTGTTTCTACTATTTAGCTCCTTTGTAAGGGCTATATGCTCGGTTCATTAACCACAGATTTTTTTTTTTTTAACTGCCTCCATCAATGTAAAATCTAAGAAATATTTTTGCCAACATGTAATAGATAACTCTTTCGGCCATCATCAGAGACGATGACATCAATCCTTTCTCCAAGCTTGGGCTAGCTACATTAATCATTTTCTTCCATTCAGCTTTGTTAGGGACCATTTCCTTGTTAAATTATGTACCCCTTTTTAACTGCCCTCGACCACGTTCGCCCATGCCTACCTCTACTCCCTTTTTCACCATTAAAAAAGATCCTGCCACTGGTGCAGTTTTTGACATTCCCTGCACATGCCCAAAACATTTCAACAAGTTCCCTCTTGTTTTATTGTCAAGCTACTCGAACTTCTTATGAATGTGAAAGTTCTTATCCCACCTCTAAGCATAATGTTGCCCATCCATCTCAAGATTCCAGTTTTGGCTACACTTATTTTTTTCAAAGATTTTTCTTAATTGCCTAACATTCTAACCCATAAAGCATTCTTGGCCACCTTCAAAGATGGTACATAAAAGAAGTAGCACGCTACCTATAGATTACGCAAATGCACAAGGATGCTAAAACATCTAATAGATCGAACTCCTAAGGAAATGTTCATTAAAGGATGAATAGGGATGGAGCCAGGATATTCTCTTTGTGGAGTTTAAAGTTAAAATGATGTATTAAATAATGAAAACTTCCAGCTTGGTTTCTGGATTTCAAGTTTCTAAGAGAGATTTACCAAGATTCATGTGATACATGACATAAATAAACATCAACGTTTTCCATTTTATTTGAGTACTAAACTTATTTTTCTTTTAGTTTGAGTATGTTCAGTGATCCATAAGACAAAATTTTTTCTAATTTTTAAATCTAAAATTTTACATATTTTATTAACTATGAAATTTAGAATTGAAAATACATTTCTACTGTTGTACCTAAAAAGACAAAAGAAGAAATTCAACTTCTTGAATCTTGATAATGAAGGGTGAAATCCTATTGTTCATGTTTAATAATCTTCCAAGCACAGAGAGTGTGTGTTGGGGGTGGGGGTGGGGGTGGGGGTGGGGGATTTAATACTCCTATGGCATAACTAAGCTAGTTATGGCCACATATAAAAATATATAATATTCAAATAAATTGGACAATCAACCCGTCCATCGTAATCTACATATTTATATAAGGTTTATGCACAAAAATCATGCAATTTGAAGGCCAACTTCTCATGGATCAAGTGGTTGCTAAATGTTTTGAAAGCTGCTCATTTTGTCACCACTTACAACAGAGGTAAATGACCGTCCAAATATATGATTTTTTTGTTTATAGAGATTTCAAAATATGTAGATCAAGATTCACGGAATGGATGGTCTAATGTCATTGCACAAATATATACTTTTGTACATGGGCATAAATAAGTTAGTTATGTCCTGAGAGTATTATATATAGAGAGAGAGAGAGGACTATGTATATCAAATATCATCTGACAGGATTTCGTCAGATGGCGGCTGATTTCTCCCCTTCTCACTTTTTTATCCAATCTTACCAAATTGTAATTCATCCCTCTAAAATGTGTTTATAAAAAATCACGTGTTTCGAATCTGTTTGATCATGTTTCTAATGGTTCAAAGTTTAACGGTTTTCGAACAACACGACTTTTGCAACCATTAGATACATGATCATACGAATTCCTAAACACGTGAATTTTTGTAAATACACATATTAGGGGATAAATTACAATTTGATAAGATTGGATCAAAAAAGTTGTGAGGAGAAGGAGAAATCAGCCGTCATCTGATCCCGTTGGATGGCATCTGATATACATATTCATCATATATATATGTGTGTGTGTGTGTGTGTAATACAAAGATAGAGAGTTAGACTTGGGTCCTTTGGGAATTCTTCCCATTCAAGCTCAATGTTATGAGATACAAATTAAAAATCCACTCCATTCGGAGAGCCGAAAAATAAAAAAATCAAGTGTTTTAAATATTTATTATCCTATGCATCAAGTAAGCACGAAATAAACAGCTTAAATAGTGAGTTGTAGTTTAACGATGTAGAATATATGAAACCTAACAAAAATTGATGTGTAAGGGTTTTAAGTGCTTAAATCATTATCAAATAATTGGATCAAGAATTTATACGTTCAAAGTCACCACTTTCGACCATCCATTTCTTGCCTTGCAGATGCATGAGCAAAAAAGCAAAACTTCAAAACACTTCACTTTTTGCTTTTAATCACTTCAAATGATGTAAAACAACTTCCATAGAATGGATCTTCAATTCGAGTAACCTAACATTGAATTTGAATGGGAAAGATTTGGTTCCAAATCCTTTTAGAAGAAGTCTATCTCATATATTATATATATAGATACACACACACATACAATATATATATATATATATATATATATATATATATATATATATATATATATATATATATATATAATATATATATATATATAAACCAGGTTAAAGCTCTTGCTCCTAACTACTTAATCAATCCCACTATTGGTGTGTTCCCTAAACTCACTGTCTAAGAAGAAATTAATGTTTCTTGCTGATAGTTGGCTTATTAGACAAGTAAACGATGATAAAATTAAATACACTATGTTCCAAATGAGTGGTGATAAATCCCAGGTTGGATATGATGTATGTAAAGCCGTCAAATCCTTCTTTGCATCTGGAAAGCTTGTTAGAGACCTAAATCACACCATTGTGACCTTAGTGCCTAAATCAAGATCAGCTACATCATTTCTGACTTCAGACCGATTTCTTGCTACAATGTCCTCTACAAGCTTATTTCAAAGGTTCTGAGCACTAGACTACATGTTATATCTGATCTCCTCTTCCCAAATCAGTGTACCTTCATCAAGAACAGACATATCAGTGATAGTTCTCTTCTCCCTCATTAAATCATAAGGAAATTTCATCATAAATTGGCAAGAGAGCTTATATCAAGATTGATCTATGAAATAGAGAATTCCTATTCCTACATCATCGCAAGAGAGCTTTTGACAATGTAAATAGAGAATTCCTATTCCCACATCATGCGCTGCACGGGTTCCCCGCCTTTCTGGATTTCTTGGATTCATTAGCGGACCACAACCTCTAGAACTATTATGGTTAATGGCTCTCCACATGGTCATTTCTCTAGAAACAAGGGTATAAGGCAAGGGGATCCCTCTCTCCCTACCTATTTGTGTTGGCAATGGAGTTTTGGTCAATCAAGATGGATTTGACGATGGCTCCAGGTGCTATCAATCCAATTACAAGGAATGAACAAGTCCAGGTATCTCATTTACTATTTGTTGACAACATGTTAGTTTTTTGCCATGCTGATAAGAAATCTGTGGAGCACATAAAAACACCTACTGGCAGAACTCTCTCCTCTCAAGACTGGTTTAGAAATTAACAAACAGAATAGTAGAATCTAATTATGTAAAGGAGATGTGTGGATAAGTCTAGTTTGACAGATATTCTTGGTTTCCCTCAAGGAAAACTACCTCTTAATTACCTGGGCTTGCCTTTGTCAGCAAATTATCTAAGATCTAGACTATATCCCTCTTATTGACATTTGCAGAGGAAGAATTCAAGACTGGATGATGCAATCACTCTCTTTTTCTGGCAGGGTTGAACGTATCAAGAGTGTCATTATAAGCTCATTAGCCTACTGGATTAAGTCTTTTAAATTGCCTTGTGCAGTTATTAAAGAGCTGGAGATGATATGTGCCAGGTTCTATGGAAAGCTGGTCTTCATGCATAGAGCTATAACATCTGTAGACCAAAGGAGGGGACCTGGGAATTAGAAGAATTTCTGAATGCACAGTGTATTAAACTACTATGGAGACTCTGCGCATGTAGTGCCCTATGGTCTATTTGGATGAAAGCTTACTACTTAAAGAACATTTCGATCTGGGATTGTTCGAGCTCTTTATTTTAGTCAGGGACTTGGAAGCTTATTCTGGCTAGCAGAGATTATGCATTACCTTGCATCGGAAGAAAGATAAGTAATGGTTGCAGGACTTCCTTATGGTACGATCGACAGTTACCTATGGGTAGACTAGTAATTTTCTGAGTCATGCTACTCCTCACACCTGGTACACAGCTCTGGAAAGTTAGTTCTCTTATTTCTGGCAACACTTGGAAGCTAAAATGTCGAACTCACAATCATATGGAATCATATAACTGCTATTGACATTCCAGGCACCACTGACTCCTGGCACTGGACTCTTACAAAAGATAAGCTGTTCTCTTTTGCCCCTGCATCGAATCTACTTAGCAATAAGCTCCCATTTTCCTTCCTACAGTGTCATATGGTTTTCTGGTGTTTGTCCTAAATGGGCATGCTGCTTGTTGAGAGCCATTCATGATAGACTCCACACAAGAGAGAGGCTTTTAATTTTGGCAACATCCAGCAACCTGATTGTGTTCTCTGTGGTAAGATGCCAGAGACTATTGATCACTTGTGCTTCTCATGCCCGTTTACAGCTTATCTCTGGAAATTATGCAAACTGAGGTTGCAGCTATCTCAAGATCACATTGGCAATCTCTTGGAAGAAGTCATGGAGATCAAGGCAAAGCTCTCAAAGAAAAATAAGGTTTACATTCTGACTAGGCTCTCTATTGCTGCTGTAGTATGGCACTCACTCTTGGAAGGAGAAATAGGAGAATTTTTCAAGGTCAAGAAATGCACATGATTGTAGTATTTAAGGGACTTTATCAGGAAATCAATGTGCTAATGCAAACCTGTGCATGGAAAGTTAGTAATGACCTGAATTTGATTTCTATTTGGGCAATTGTGGTGTATGTGGGATTGGGGAGGAATTCCGGTTGAGGTTCTCTGACTGCATTCTCTAAGCCTACCTAGTTTTATTAGTGGAGGGTGACAGTCATGGTCCTCTCCCCTCCCTCTTAACCAATAGATTTTGGAGTTTACTATCAGAAATACCTTGTTGAAACCATTTCATCTGGAAGAGGCTATATATCAGGTTGTACATTTTAGGTGATGGCCACGTCCTCTCCCCGTATACAGGAACTCTCCCACATCTTACTCCCTGTATACAAAAACTCTTTTGCAGATTAAGTGGATTGTGCAATGTATTGTATTTCAGTATTAATATAACCTTTTACCTTTCAAAAAAAGAGAGAGATTGAAAGAGTAATTTAAGAAAACAATCAGGACATAGACTCACTTGGCACTAACCAGGGGTTAAATGCTAGGAAGCATGGCCAGTTGAAATGTAGAGCGATGTTGTATTGAACACACATGTCAAACACATATCGGACACGATAATTCTACTTTCGAATGCACTTTTTAGAACTTGTTGTGTGTCATAAAGTGTCGTGTAATATCGTGCGAGTGTCAATGTGTTCGTGTCTGTGAAACATAGGTCAAACATCAAATTCCTCTTAGAGAGAGAGAGAGAGAGAGAGAGAGAGAGAGAGAGAGAGAGAGTTGCCAATAGCAGGTTGGACTTGTATAGGTACCTTAAATTTCTGGGCATTTGAGTAAACAATAGAATTTATATTTGAAGTTGTTATCTCTCTTATTATAACCCGAGAAGGTTGCAGCTTGCCGGCCTCATTTGCATGGGCAGACAGCTCCAGCTTCTTCTTTTTTGTTTCATGAATGTGGTGCCCACAATAAGTTGATGTCTCACGGCGAGTTCTAGAGAGAAATCATCTGGATTCACTGTTAATTTGTGGTTTCCAAGCATAGTGTTAAACCCGCTATCTCTCTAAAATTGGAAATCATCTGAGTTCACTGGCCCCACAATAATATTTTTTTGGTTTCAACATCGGCCCCCACAGCTACAGAAGGCTGAAGCTCCCTTTTTTTGTTAGTTTTCAATGTGGATCCCACATAGAATTGTTGGTTGGTGGCATTCCTTCTTCATACAAGAATTGTGGGTGGCCCGTCAACATTTAAAAGTAACTGACACCAAATAATCGAAAATTTGCTGCTCGCAGAATTTGCTGCACTAGGCATGTGAGCCAAAAGATGAAAGCTTACGAAAACACATAAAAATACTTTTTGCATAATCTATAAAATTAGATTTACAATATTGGCAATGGGGGAGAGGACAATGACGGAGTAGAAACTTTCACAAGTGTTGTGGGTAATTTCCTAAGGAATTAATCTATGCACCAGATTGTAAAAATAAGTTAGATCAAATCTCAGAAAAAGTAACGCATATACACAAAATAACGTGAAAACCCGAATGGGAGAAAACCACGGAGAGAAAGAGAATCCACTATCACGATGGCGATTACAATAGTGTTCTCTAGTCTGCTAGGGTTTCTGCGATCTACCCTCTTCTATGTAGAAAAGGATCCTCTATTTATACAGGCTCTAGATGTTTTGATAAGGCTGCAGAGTTCAACTCTATTTGAACACTTAACTGCTTATCTAAAAGGTGGTTAGAACTGAACATCCAAGTTTGAACTGATTGAGTGAGAGTTCATCTTTATCTGACAGTCTGAGTCTAATTGTAGATGTGGTTGATCCGTCTCCAAACTGTAACTGTCAAATTCAAATGGAGATTTGGCTTAAAGTTAAGGATTCACACAACCGATTCTATCTCCTCGTCCTATCTACAGGAGCCGCTCGGGGTTTGAATCGATCGACGAATCCCGCTTGGAGGTTCAGTAAGCGGCCACGTGTCGCTCGCCTGTTTGGTGCTGGAAGGATACGTGGTTTGATCTCTAGGAGGTCAGAAGTTGACCACTACAACAAGGAAAAAAATATAATTCATACTGCATAATTTTATAACTCAAAACATAAATCAAATTACCATAAAAAGAATAAATATTTTTTCAATTATTTCAATTTCTTGCCACTTCTCTTCTTTTGGAAATTTTTTAGGTCTCATTTTTCTCAATGCTTTGTTGATAAACTTTCAAAATAATAAAACATCTTTAAAAAATAATAATTCTATGAGTCCAATATGGTCAATAAAAAATTTTCTGTAGTATGTTCTATGTTACTGTAGTGGTGAAAAATTGACTCTCAGCTAGATGCTGACACGTGTCCAAGCAAGCAAGTCCTTTTTTTGAAGTTTCTGCAACGATCAATTGCCTCTGTCACATTGGATCCTCCCGAGAACATCCATAGGTCCCAGAATCACTCCAATTCGAACTCAAGTTAACCTCTGAAGCTCCGCCACCGAGAGCTGTCCTGGAGCGAACCCCCCGTTCCGGAGACATCACTCTCCAGAGTCACCAGCAGTCCAACATCTCTGACTTCACCCGGAAGCCCTCAGTAACAGCAGCCGAGATCTTCGCCTACAATCACGCCGCCTCTACTCTCCCACGTTGAAGGCATGTAACGCCCACGGGCGCGCTCAAGGTGGACAGTTACAAAATTTCCTGCATGCAATCTCAACCATCATACTAGCAATCATGACTGTTACAACAAATTCGCATATAAATATCGTATAGCTACGCAAATCTCGCGAACGCACTGTCCACCTCAGGGCCGACAGTTCGGTACAAGTAGACCTTCTTCACTAAAAAAGGGATACTCCCGACCTTCCACTAAGACTTTAGGCTTTTCATCAGATCTCAACTCAAAGAAACACCAATACATACTTGTAATTCCTATAGACCGGCAAGCTATAGTGAATTTTCTTTCTCTCCGTGTTTTTTCTCAATTTGGGTTTCCACATAAAGATATCATGTCTTTATCTGTTTTCTGTATTATGTTTATTATTTTGCACTTATACTTTAAATACACTCTTGCTTGTGGTGTGAATCGACCGTCTGATCAATCGCAACGAAAAATCTCCACCACAGTTATAAACCAATATATTCACTCTTTTTTTAATTAAATTTTCTGAATTTTTTCAGATTCTAATTGCAATTAATCAACATGCTCTACAAAATATCATATCAAAAAACGCAAAAGAGTTTTAGATTTTTAAATTCTAAGAAATTTGAAAGTAGATTAAGAAAATGTCATTTTCAGCTAGAACTGAGTTCATGTTATTTCTCCCTCTTCAAATCTTCTTCTCCTTTTTCTGATAAGAAGTGAACAAGTATGTGTATGTTCTCTCTCTTTTTCCCCTTTTAGTTGTCTTCTTTGTTTCTTGTTTTTCGTTTTTAAGTTGTTGGAAGGGGTACTCTCTCTTTTATTTTTAATCAGCTAGATATGGATAGATATTAAGGTCGTTTCTTTTTTAAAGAAAAACATAAACACAGGTCCATCTTGCATAAGTAGAGAGTTGAGAGAAGTTGTATGAGAAAGGTCTAAATGGCCTTTTTCCTCATAAAAAGAAAAAAGAAGCCCTATTAGTAGAAATAATCTAAACCATTGAAATTATATCCTTTTGTCAAAATACTAGTTAGATTTGAAATTTAAATTAGACAAGAACATCTTTTTTCTAACTAAACAATTTTATAGTAGTTAATTAAAGAAGAGATGTTTTCTCCTCAAATTAAGGATCCCCAATCCTATATGCAAAGAAAGTATTGGGAGACAAGTTTGGGCAAGTGTGGATCTGGGCAATTGCCCACACTTGCCCACACCTCCCTCTGCCCCTGGGAGAGGGGAATGGAGCTTTACACAAACATCTAAAAGAAATGTACTCTATGAAAAAAGCTCCAACTAGTTTTTAATTATATTATTTTGGATATATGTCATTCATACATAACTAATCTATAAAATGAAAGAATAATAAATTGATCTTATATGTAAGTCGCATTAGAAAGTTATCTATATACAATATTTTGAATATATTAGTGTACTAGCGATCACCAGTATATATTTTACTATTGCATATCTTATGTTTTCAAATTCCAGCATTCTTTTTTGTTTTTCCAAAAATATTAATTTTGCATGTGTCTCAAAAATTAAAACTCTTGATTTTATTTGTAAAAAATTGCAAAATATACATTTTTGTTATAGCATACAATTTAATTTTGTTTTTACATGTGCATATTACATGCAAAGAACTATCTATATTATATAACTAAAATAGTATTAAAAAAAGCTATAACAAATATTAACCATAAGAATGTGTCTTTCTTATATCGAATACAACAACAACTAAGCCATCCTCCGAAGTATTTGGGGGAGGCTACATGAACCAAAATAGAATTACGCCGAACTGGGCACATGGATCAACTTTCCCCGCTCATTCCTATAGAGCAATATGCCTTCATTAAGACCTTTAGCCTCTATATCTTGCCGTATTACCTCCATCCATGTTTTCTTCGATCTTCTCTGCGCTCTTTTAACTTGCCCTAATTTGATACGCTCTACTCGCCGGACTGGCGCATCTGTAGGTCTACGTCGCACATGACCAAACCATCATAGGCGGTTTTCTCTCATCTTCTCTTCTATAGGGGCTACGCCTATCTTAGTACGAATATCCTCATTTCTCACCTTATCTCTCCTTGTGTTATCACACATCTAACAAAACATGCACATCTCCGCTACACTCATCTTTTGAGCATGATATCTCTTTATAGCCCAACATTTTGTGTCATATAACAAAACTGACCTAATAGCAGTCCGATAAAACTTTATCTTCAGTCATAACGGAATGTTACAGTCGCATAAAACTCTTGCACTCCTCCATTTCAACCAGCCAGTTTGGATCCTATTAATCTCTCCATCCTTTTGGATAATAGAACCCAAGTACTTAAAATGACTGCTCATCGGTATTCTCTGTCCATCTAGTGTCGCAATACTATAATCTCGGATTCTCTGCTTACTGAATTTTGAATAGCACAAAGAAAAACCTAAAAAACTATGCAAGATGCAATGCAAAGATAAGAAGTTTTAGATTTTACATCATCCTCCCTTCTATACAAAGTGTATTTGTTCCACAATTCTAATTTTGAATTCGACATGCATAGCATGTGCCAGAGACTAGTTAGTTAAAATCAGAAAAGCCAACTTTCCAAGGATAAAAATGGTAATTACGATTTCATGAGATTCTCAAGGTGGCTATGCTCTCATACATTTATCTCAAAAAAATTAATGTGCTTTCGTGATGGTTGTGAATGGGAGAAGGGCGGGTTAATCCGGACTAGTTCCATGTTCGGCTTACAAAACAAATATGAACACGTACGTAAGACTTTAATACTCCTAGGCATAACTAAGTTATCCACACCTACAAAAATGCATATTATGCAATGAAATTAAATGATCCATTTTGTCTATCTTGATCCGCGTATTTTAAGAATCATATACATAAAAATTATGAGTTTTGAAGATCATTTACTTATGCTTCGAGTGGTGGCAAAATGAATAATTTTCCGATGTTCATTTTACAATCACTTGATGCATGAGCAATTAAACTTCAAAAAGTATGATTTTTTGTTTATAAGCCTTTTAAAACATGTAGATCAAGATAAATAGAATAGATAGTCTAATACCTGTGTATATTACACACTTTATAAGTGGGCATAACTAACTTAGTTATACCTGAAAGTACTAAAGCCTCTCCAATATATATAGAGAGAGATAGACTTGTGTAATTCCGAAAAGATTCGAGCTCGCATCCTTCCCACTCAAATACCGATATCTGACATCAGAATACAAGATCCATTCCGTTGACGTTGATCTATATTATTTCAAGTATTTATAAGCCAAAAATCAAGTATTTTAAATACTTTTTTCCCATTCATCAAGTAGCGCAAAATGGACAGACAAAAGTAGTGAATTGTTAGATCTTATATCTTTAGACATACAAATTCTTGATCCGGCCATTTGATTATGATCTAAACATTTAAAAACCTACCGACCAATTTTTGTTAGGTTTCAAATGTTCTACACCGTTAAACTAGCCAACTCATTATTAGGCCATCCGTTTTTCCCCTAGTTAATGCATGGGCAAAAAATATTCAAAATACTTGATTTTTAGTTTATAGATACTTGAAATAATATAGATCAACTTTAACGAAATAGATCTTTTATTCGGATGTCAAATGTCGGCATTTGAGTGGGAAGAATTCGGGCTCGCATACTTCTAGAACTACACAAGCCTATATATATGAGAGAGAGAGACTTGTGTCCTTCCAAAAGGATTTGGGGTAGAATCCTTCCCAGTCAAATATCGACATCCGACATCCGAATACAAGTTCTACTCCGTTGAAGTTGATCTATATTATTTCAAGTATCTATAAACCAAAAATCAAGTATTTTGAATACTTTTTGCCCATGCATCAAGTAAAAGAAAAACAGACGGCCTAAATAGTGAGTTGGTTAGTTTAACGATGTAGAACATTTGAAACCTAACAAAAATGGGTTTGTAGGGGTTTTTAAATGTTTAGATCATAATCAAATGGGCGGATCGAGAATTTGTATGTCTAAAGACATAAATCTAACCAACTCAGCCGTCCATTTTGTGCCATTTGATGGATGGGCAAAAGGTATTCAAAACACTTGATTTTAGTTTATAGATACTTGAAATAATATAAATCAACTTCAACAAAGTGGATCTTGTATTCAAATGTCGGAGGGTTATATTTGAGTTGGAAGGATTCGGGCTCAAATCCTTTTGGAATGACACAAGTCTATATATATATATATATATATATATATATATATATATATATATATATATATATATATATATATATATATATATATAAAATATCCACTCTGTTTGCATCCCTACACTAATTTGTAACACGTGATCTCAGTTCTCGCGCACAACTCTCTGCTTTTTACATGGGGTTAGGGGAAGGGGGTGTAGCTCCGTCCTTAAGAATAAATGTCCAACAATTTCATTTTAATCTTTTATATAAGAAATCTAATATTGTATAATTGCATACCAGAAAAATTATGATGTAGACATAAAACGTATTTCAAATTTAATTTAGGTTTAGATGTCAAGTGCACAACAAGGTAAAGAGGCCTCCATACATACCATTGCCATCATGGTTCCGGTGACAACTACCGTATGAGTCTATCTTAATTTCCAACTTTTCAAGCATTTCAAGAGCCTGCAAACGGAAATTCCGTGCTCCACAATTGGAAATGAAGGCAGCCGCAAAGGCACCTGCTGTTTTTGGACCCACAGGTGCCATGATGTCATATTCGGCCCACGAGAAGTAGCCAACCGGCACATCTGATGATAGACTAGTCGTCATTATGATCTTGTACCCTCTCCTAGCACCACAATATAACTGAAAATTCAGGTTCATATTTAATTTTGATGAATTACAGAAATTAAATGCATGACTGGAAACTTGCTCTAGATAATATCTTAAAATAAAAGAAAATTAAAAAAAACATTTATGCTAGATTTAACTTTAAAAAAATCATACTCTCGAGGTCACCTATACCAGGCCTAAATTCTAATGAATGAAATTGGGAGAATACTTGCTAATGTTGTTATTGATTTTTATAGCAAAATGTGACAGCTTTGGAAACAGGAATGGAATCAGCCGCTTTCAGAAAGAACAGCTCTCATACAACTAAACATCAGCATTTGTATGAGTACCAGCCATCATATATGGCAGACAATCCCGGAATTAAAAGCAAAAGGCCAAATAGGATCAAGATTGACACTATATTCTGCCACATTTTCTACCGGAAATCATTAACATGTATTTGCACAAATATGACTTCTTATTTGATGTCTATCATGATCCAAGTGCAATATTAAGTTCCGTATGCTGTATATATAGAAAAGTCTAAAGAAAAAAAAACTCAAAATTTCATCCCTATACAGGTGTCTTGTTACTTCTTAACTAGACATGAACGAGTGGTTTGTGCAGGTAATCTAAATGAGTAGTAAGGTACTCTAAACAGTCTAAGGCTTGGCTTCTTTAACTCCACTTAGAAGCTATCAGGAATCATATTGTTCAACAGTACGATTATGACATTATATGACAACTAGAGAATAGTCTAGATATCCCACGTAGAGATCCAAAAATGCATTTAACAAACTCTACCACTGATTCCACAGACATCAATGTCACAAAGTCCCAAGTGATTAGTCTGACATCAGTCATGTGCCTAAGGGTATCTGTCATGCAATTTGATGAACTCAATGGCTAATGCAGTTAGCATTTTTATGGGAGAATTCATTGTGGAAACTCCATAACTAAGCATACTTTTCCAACTCCGTGCAAGGTTAATCTATGTGGGAAACAACTTCAAATCTGTATGAATAGAACCTCATACTAACATTCTTCTTAAGGATCTCCACTCCACCAGCCGAAATCATGACAGCAACTTCCATCCATCTTTTTCCCCATAACCCATTAGCTGATCTAAAACAAACCTTTAAAAACTTTCGAAGTGCAGGAGACACATCGTGCCTTTTCATATTTGAATTCCACCATGCTAGAGCTGGTGCATCATGTAAAGTACACCTAAAAAACAATATGCAAATAAATGGTGAAATAAGTTTTAAGTTGTTCCAATCAACTATCCAATACATGAGCACTCATTAACTATATATAGTATTGCGCAAACCCCTCTTTTGAGAGATTTGCAATTGTGTGACATGGACTCATGTTACAATCTAATTCTAATTGTAAGTAAGAAGAGAAAAGTTCTGTTTTGTTATCCAATTTCTAACAAAAAATTGTTTATTTTGAAAAGTGTGAAATTATATGTACCGCAAACCCTTTTAGGGAAATTGCAATTGTGTGTTATGCACTCATGTCTCTAACTCTAGTTTTAAGGGGGGAAAGTAATATACTTAATTATCAAATTGCCACTTTAAAAAATTGGTTTGTCTTGAAAAATGTGGGTGCCATGGTGTAACTCCACTTTTAATAAAATAAAGAAAGAAAAAACTCTACTTTACCATTAGTTTTCCATTATTAAAGACATAGTTTGTTTTGCAAAGTGTGAGTGTGTGTTATACCTTGAGAGTGAATGTGATTTATCTTGTATGTTCTGAGAAATAATAACAACATGCTTATAAACCTATTGAGCATAACTTCTCCATTTCACATGGGTATCTTGTGTTCAACTTTAAACGGTTGATGGATTCTTTACACATGCTAGACAATTGCACTTCTCCATCACCATCTTCCTCATCATCCTTGCTGGACTTCCCCATTTTCTCATATCCTACAAGGTCTTCTACCACCTTATTAACCAGAGACTCAGAGAGGAACATGGTATAAGTGGTGGAACCCTGCTAAGAAGCTACTTTACATCAAGTGTTGCCAATACTTTGTTGGGGTTGTTTCTTGTCATCTTTTCAGACAATTACCAACTTCACCACTACCCTTGAATAGTTTAACACAAAGTTATTGGTTTTGTTCCTGGCAACCATGCGAGTTGTACCCCATCAAAGAATGGAGATAGCTTTGGTAACAAACTACCGGATCCAAAACTCAAAGAAGATAAATGGGCCCTACGCTCAACGTCTCCCAGTTCGAAGCTAAAAGTGCAAAAGTCTTTGAAAGTGAGAAATCCTATTGCTTCTTATACCTTGTATTGAACAATTTGAGGTTACAATGTTATAGAAGATTTATTCAATAAGTATCTTAATGAGGACATCATACTCAGTTGCTAGTTATTTTAATGCCTTAGTTTATTTTGTGTTTAGTTGTTTTATTTCATTATAAAATTTAGTCTCATATCGATTGTGATAGGAAAGTTTGCTTTGTAGGAGCCTATTTAAAGAGGTTCAACTCAATGATGAGATAAAAAAAACTTTTCAGTTAAATTCTCTTAGGGTGCTCATGAGTATTGGGGTGCGAATTTCGTGGTGTAAGGGTTGTGAAGCCCACGCAAGGAGTTGAAACCCAAATCTAACTGGTTCTATCTCTAAACTCTAATCCCTCTTTTTTCAAAACCCTAATTTTTTCTTTTCTTCGGATTGAGGGTGATTGCGATCCTGTGTTGCATCAGTTTATCATTTTGATATCAGAGCTTTTGGTTTCAATCCCTTTCAATATTTTCTTCTCTATTTTCATCTCCTCCAAACCCTAGATCTACATAAACCCCAGTTCTAGATTTATTTAAAAAAAGAAAAACAGAAAAAGAAAAGAAAAAGTTGATCCCTTTTCTCGTGATGCTGACGTCAGGGGCCTCTGCGCTGACGTCAGGGGCTCGCAGAGCCGCGTCGAGCCGAACACGAGCCGATGGCCCGAGCCGAGCCAATCCCGGAGCCGCGGCTCTGCTCTGAGCCGGCCAAGAGTCGCGCTGATGTTAGCGGCTCCATGTTAATGTCAGCGGCTCGCTGACTCTTCCTGCAGCCTGCACAGATTCAATCCAAAGCCTGTTTCTCGCCCATTCAGAGTCCGTTTCGAGTTATGTTCAAAGTGTTGGGTTCGTGACTGAGCCTCGGAGCTACTGAAAAGAATCCGTAGCACTTGAGCAGCAGATCCAATCTCCATGTGCCCGTATTTGGTGCCGGTATTGTCTCTATAGCAGAAAATCAGCAGGCCTCGTTTTCAGCCCGATTTGAGTTCAGTTTGAGCCACTGAGATTCTTGGGTAACCTCTGATCTTTATGTGCTGAGTTTTCTTCATGAAGTTTTACTTTTGTGCAGATATATATATACTGATACTGATGAGAAGGAGGTTGAAAGGGACATGTATGCAACTCTCCCTTTTTTGGGCTCTAATGATCAGAATGGGTATGAAAAGTGAGAAAACCATCTTGAGAATTTCTTCACGTACGTCTTGACACCTGCGCAAAAGTGTCACTATGCCCAATTGAAGCGGCTCGAGAAGTTTATTGGTGGTGAAAAGACAGTCATAGCGACTGTCGAAATTGGCTTATCTTACAAGAGCTTCTTCGTGATCGGTAAGCTCCACACCTCGAGAAGCCAAAATTCAATGATTTGATCGCTGAATGTAAGGAGATTCTCATTGGCATGGTAAAGATACTAGAAAGCAAGGCAGTAGAGGTTGTTAAAGATCCAAAACTACAGTCAGAAGTTAATGATAAGCCAGAGTCAGGGCAAGAAGTTGTTGAGTTTGTGTCACTGTAAGAAGAGATTTTCCCATAACCCACGAAAGTTATAAAGTTGTCTATTGAGACCCTTATAGATCTTCCAGTAGAGCTCACCTTAGAGCTAGTACCATCTTTGGCAGTTATGAGGGCCTTACTTTTCTTGAGATCGTCTGATGTGTACGACCCATTGTAGATCTTCCTACAAGATATTAGTGCTTTGGTATGTGGGTCAGTTTTCAGTGAAGCTGAGTTGACTTATCACGCTGCATGTATCTTGCTCGAGCTCCCATTGACAGCCACATATTTATCACGAAAGCCAATTCTACCTCCACCACCTCGGTCTCGATGTGATACACTAGTGCTGTTGCCATGACCACCTTTATGCCCAATTGAGATGCTTCAAGAGGGGCGCCCTCACTCAACAGGGTCGAGTTCGTCCCACCCTGGGGGAAATAATGACGACATCATGCTCAGTTGCTAGTTATTTTCATGTCTTAGTTTATTTTGAGTTTAGTTGTTTTATTTTATTATGAAATTTAGTCTCACATCAATTGTGATGCGAAAGTTCAATTTGAAGGAGTATATTTAAAGAAGCTTAACTCAATGAATAAGCTAGACAATGATTAAATAAAAAATTCAGTTAAATTCTCTTGAGGGTGCTCATGAGTATTGGAGAGTGAAGCCCGTGGTGTAAGGGGTGTAAGCTCGCACAAGAAGTGTGAAGCTCAAATCTATCTGGTTCTCTCTAAACGCTAATCCCTCTTTTTTTAAAACCCTAGTTTTTTCCTTTTCTTTGAATTGAAGGTGATTGTGATCCTATGTTACATCATACCTCTTTTAGTTTCCCTAAATATTTGAAACTGGACTCTCAAAAGTGAATTTCTTTTTTAAAATCTAAATATGGAGTTCTCCCTTTTATATCTTTTATATAGAGAGATTACTCTTCCTTCTTTTCCAGATTTGGACATCTACTGTTTATGGAAACAAATCATAATGAAATTCCCATAAATTAAGTTGGGTTACAACTAGAGTTGAAGTCTAGTCCAACGAGTAGGCCAATCTGAGCCGGAGATGGTTGCACACAACCAAAAAGGTTCATTTTACCTAACGTCTACCAATTTTATTTTTCAAGGATAGGTAAGACGGCCCTAAGGGCATAACATATTTTGACATCACGAAGTATGGTGTAGGGCTCCCCTTTGCTCCTCTTAATGTCTCAATGATCCTCCAAGATTAATGTTAACCTTTTCTTTAAGAGTTCAATCTTGTGAACTACATTATATTGGCTTTGGTGAAGATCAATCTTCTCATTCTTGCTACCATATGACATACCTTGGCTAAGACATTGTACCCTCCACCTTTTGTACTAGGTCACAACTTTTTTCTCGGTTTACCATGTGGCATTGCATTTTTCATTTTAGCAATACTTCAATGGATCATGCTTAATTTCTTTTGAGATGCCAACTACTATAACACGATATATGCAAGTTTCGTTTGAATATCGCCTCGTATTAGGTCCTTGCTTTCAAAAACACGGAGTTCCACAGTCACTCAAACTCATCTCACCTCCGACCAAACTCATCAGATCTTGATCTAGATCTCAAGATCAAATCTCATAGAACCATTTACTTGCCATTGACGAGGACAGCACCCTCAACCCCGACCTCATGTCCTGAACCTGAGATCCCTCTCTCTACTTAGCATAGATCTCGATAACACATTGTGACCTCTCGCTGACAATAGCCGCCTAACTTCATCACCATCGACACCAACAGTGTTGGCCTCCTCCAGTTCAGATCTACCATCGTCCTCGATCAAGGCAACCACCCTCCTTATTGATGATAACACCAGATCACGCCGCCCTCTCTCGTCGTCGTAGATCCAACCCACTGTAACCCGACCCAATCACCCGACATCCTCCTTGACCTCACCGAGACCTCGCCGACTTTGTCGGGTGGTCTTGCACCTTCCTCGACCTCATTGAGGCGTCACCGACTCGCCACGGCCCGCCATCGAGTCGTCGAGATTCGTCTAACTGCTATTCGTCCACAAGCACACCCCAACCCAAATTCGACTGTAGGAGTCCAACCCGACCCATTCCACCCTCAACCCGACCCGTTGCAACTAGCCGACTTGCTTGCAATCAAACCTGATCAGATCCGACCAAGTTTGGACTCTCAACAAGATCTAATCCATTTTTACTTCAACCCGACCCGCTTCAAGTTACTACATACCCGCTTCAAATCCGGTTTCAACCCACTTCAATTCATAACCGACCCGACCCGCTACAGGCCAAACCCGACCCGTTTGCAGATACAGACTTGTTTCAGTGAACAAAGTTGATTCTTCGACCGTTTTCAGTTATTCAAAAGTCAATTTGAGTCGTTTTCAATGTGTTGGAATCGTGGGAGACTCTTCTATGCATCTGAGTGCATCATGAGCTCATATTGGCAGTGTTTTAAATGTCGGATATCAGGAAAATGTCGGATGTCGTAATCGGATGTCGGATTTCGGATTTCGGAGATATTTCGGGGCCATTTAGTAAATTTCGGCCGTCATGAAGAATAACAAATATATATCCTAGATGCCTTAAATAATGTAATTTAAAAATTCTTATCAAGGTAATACATACACAACTTATGCAAAACTACATAAATATGTTTAGGATATGTATAATTAACTTAAACATTTTGTATATATTCACTAATCCGTTGTTAAAATTTTTCAATTGCTCTAACTTTCAAGACCAATCAACATATTGGGTTTTTCCCAAAATGTCGGCCGACATTTCGGATTTTTCCCGAAATGTCGGCCGACATTTTCTAAAACGCCATTTCAAATGCGGGTGGGGATGTCGTGACGGTGAGGGCTTGAAAACGAAATGTCGGCCGACATTTCGGAAATGTCGGCCGACATTTAAAACACTGCATATTGGAGGCAATCGTCTTTTCAACAGGTCTAAAAGATTCTGAAGCGCTACAACTCCATTCTGACCCGTTTCAGATTTAGATCCGTTGACAAAAAATTTAGTGTTCAGCTTTTGAAATCTTTTTGTGTGATGCGTGAAGTGAGTGGGTGAATCACCTGGTGAAAAGCGTCAACTTTTAATTTTTGAATTCAGCCACCATTCGAGTCTGAGATGATTCTTTACTACAGAGAACTGAAGCACCAAGTCTTTTAAAACTTAAGGACGAGTTTTCTCCAACCAAGAAAAAATTAATGTGAACATGGAAGCCAATTTGATTGTAGTTCATTTAGTAGTCTTTCATCTTTTAGTAGTTTTTTGTTTTATTTTATTAGTTTTAATTTTCTTTATTTGAGGCACGAACAGCGCACATGGACTCTTTTTATATATTGTCTTGCAGTTCTTTTACTTTAAAACAATGAAGTATTAAATTTTTGAGAGTTCTTTTGAATCTTTATGTGAGAGGCATGAAATGGAAGAGAGATTCTCCTGGATGTAAAGCCCAAATCTAAATCTTAGTGTGAGATGCATGAAGTCGGGAAGCGATTCACCTGGGCGAGAAGGCCCAATCAATCTTTATCTTTTCCCCAATTTCCAAAACCCTAAATTAGTTTATCCCCTATCCCACCACGAACTCGAGTTTCTTCCTCAAATTTGTACCTTTTCCCTCTTCCGTCCTGCGTCACTTGGCCTTTCTATTAGTTAATATTAAAACTGCATTCTTGCATGGAGAACTTCATGAGGGGCGTGTTTGGATTCATGAAAGTGGGAGGAAAATAGGAAATGAAAAACTCATTTCTCACTTTTCTTATTTGTTTTGAACCGAAAATGGGAAATGGCAACCCTTTTTCCTTTTATCCTTTTACACCTCTCTTTACACTATCATTATCCCACTTCCAGCGTGCTACAGTTAATTTTGTGGTCACATAAATCTCACTTGTAATCAATTATAACTTAATGCATTAAATTTTTATGTGATGAAAATCCCACTTGCAATCCAATTACAGTTCAAAAATGTCACTTCATATATAATATTTAATTTAATATTATTTTGTGGTCAACTTTGTGATCAACTTTTCTACTTCCATATTATTAATCAAACACCGAAAAACATAATATATTTTGCACTTACACTTTCACATTACAACCAAACACCGAAAAACTTATTTTCACAAATCACAATTTCTCACTATACTTTCACATTTCTCACTCTTACTTCCCACTTCTCATTTTCCTCGCACTTCCATGAATCCAAACATGTCCGAGGTGTATATGCTCCAGCCTCCTTGTTATGAGGTTCAAGGGAGGGATAATGTTTGTACTTAAAAAGGCAATCTATAGTCTGAAGCAATCTCCACGAGTGCAGTTTGATAAGTTCACTACTATCGTCGCACGCTACGGATTGCAACAAAGCTTCTCATATTACTCTATCTTTGTAAGGCATTCTTTAGTTGGCACTATTATTCTTTCAATTTATGTTTATCATATTAGTGTTGCTAGAGATGATCATAAATGTATTATGTCAGTTGAAACCTTATTTGAGTTCTTATTTTCATGTACCTTGGTTTATTGATGTATTTTCCAGTGATTGAGGTTGCTCAGTCTCTAACAGATCTTTCTGTGTCTCAACACAAGTATCTTACTGATTTGGTGGAAAAAACTAGCATGTTAGGATCCAAACATATTGACACTCCTATAGGTCTTAATATTTGTTTTGATCAAAACCTAAAGGAGCCTCTTGTTGGTCCCGAATAGTATTCTCCGTTGATTGGTAAATTAATTTACTTCACTATCGCTGACCAGATATTACTTTTGTTGTTAGTGTGTTAAGTTAGTATATGCAAAGTCAGTATCAACTTCATTGGACTACTCTTGTTGTATCTTAATGCATTAAATTTTTGATGTGATGTAAATCTCACTTGCAGTCTAATTACAGTTTAAAAATATCACTTCAGATATAATATTTAATTTAATATTATTTTGTGGTCAACTTTGTGATCAACTTTTTCACTTCCACATTACTAATCAAACGCTGAAAAACACAATATTTTTTCCACTTACACTTTCACATTACAACCAAACACCGAAAAACTTATTTTCACAAATCTCAATTTCCCACTACACTTCCACATTTCTCTCTCACTTCCCACTTCTCATTTTCCTCGCACTTCCATGAATCCAAACATGTCCGAGGTGTATATGCTCCAGCCTCCTTGTTATGAGGTTCAGGGGGAGGGATAATGTTTGTACTTAAAAAGGCAATCTATAGTCTAAAGCAATCTCCAGGAGTGCAATTTGATAAGCTCACTACTATCGTCGCACGCTACAGATTGCAACAAAGCTTCCCATATTACTCTATCTTTGTAAGGCATTCTTTAGTTGGCACTATTATTCTTGCAATTTATATTCATCATATTATTGTTGCTAGAGATGATCGTCAATGTAATATGTCGGTTGAAACCTTATTTGAGTTCTTATTTTGATGTACCTTGGTTTATTGAGGTATTTTCCAGTGATTGAGGTTGCTCGGTCTCTAACAGATCTTTCTTTGTCTCAACACACGTACCTTACTGATTTGTGGAAAAAACTAGTATGTTAGGATCCAAACATATTGACACTCCTCTAAATCTTAATATTGGTTTTGATCAAAACCTAGGGGAGCCTCTTGTTGGTCCCGAATAGTATTCTCCGTTGATTAGTAAATTAATTTACTTCACTATCGCTGACCAGATATTACTTTTGTTGTTAGTGTGTTAAGTTATGCAGAGTCAGTATCAACTTCATTGGACTACTCTTTGTTGTATCTTTGGGTATCTTAAATGGGCTCCTCGTATTTGTCCTTCTTGTCATTTGAATACTGAAGAATACTCTGATGTTGATTGGGCTAGTGATACTCTTGATCGTTGTTCTACATTATGTTGCACTTCTATTGGAGGCAATTTGATGACAAGTAAAAAATATATAATGTTGTTGATTAATAATGCTGAGGCTGAGTACAAAATCATGGCTTATACAGTGTGTAAGTTAATGTGGATTCAATCTCTTCTTTGTGACGTGGGTGCCATCTACTACAGGCCGATGGTGATGTATTGTGACAATTAAGTTATTATGTACATTACCAACAATTATGTTTTTCATGAGTGGACAAAGCATATTAAAGTCGGCTGGCGCTTTATCATGAACATGGTGATGGCACACTAAGTAGTCACTTTGTTTGTCACATCCAGTTGTTAGCTTGGAGTTATCTTGACTAAAGTCTAAAGCTTTATCTAGAAAGAGTTTTTCCATTTTGTGTAGCAACTTAGGCATGATTGATATCTATGCACCAACTTGAGGGGGTATTAGAGTAGAATGATATATTTTGTAATATCAGATAAAGATAAGGTTTTCTTGTTATTTTATAATCTCCTATTCCTATTAGGACATGTGACCTTCTACTTTGTAAATAAAAGACCATGCCTCTAATTGTTCCACCTTTCCTTCATTCTCTTCATCTCAACAGATGATTGATATATTGGAGACAACCAAAAAGCTTAACCAAGATGAAAACAGTCGATCTAATCATGATGTCATGATTGCTGACATGTTGATTCATCTCAGATGCCTTTAGGTGGCATCCACACCTCTCTAACCCTATAACAAGGTACATTTCACTTCTCTTGCCTCTCTTAGTTCTTCATTATTTCTTTCTCCCCTTATCTAAAGTTTAGGCATTGGAAGGCCAAGGACCAGAGCCATAACCAAGTGAGCACGGCCCTTTGACCTAGCCTTCTCTACACAGCTTGCAAGAGACACTCACAGGAAACGATGAAGACTTCTTAGTAAATGTCGCTCAATTCAAGAGCAAGGAAACTCTACCATTAGTAATAGGGTAATGCAGGAATCATTAAAGTCTAAGAAATGGCGCAAAGAAAATTGCCATTTAATAGAATATATTTAAATATATAATTATTTTACTAATTTTCACTAAAATATGAATGATAAGTGAAAACAAACTAGAGAAACATAACACAAGCTCAAAATAAAAATTAATGACAAGAGATCACCAGTGCACATCACATTCATACTCCAAAAAGAACCAACATTATCAAGCAATTCATCCTTTAAAAAAAGTAGAAATATGAAAACCCTTAAATTATCAATGCTCCAAGAATCCTTGTCCTTTTTCCAGGGAAGTCAAGTAACATAAAAGCGTCCAGAAAAAGAAACTAAATAATCAATATATAATTTTTCTTGTACAAAATACATCTGATGCATCTCGTACACATTACATTTAGAATATGCAAAAGGTGTATCCCACATATATCCAACATGTACCAGATATTCAGATATGCAACGGAAGGTATCAAGCAAATTGGTTAATTTGTAAGCAAATATTGTTGGACTAAGAGTCTAAGACCTAAAAAAGTCAGTATGTTGAATACCTAGAATAACCTTGCAAAAAATGTGTTGAAACTATAAGTACCTTTCCAACCAATCACAGCCCGTTATCTGAGGCAAAATTTTGGCATGGGCCCGAATAATTGTAGGAAATTTTGGAGGTAGCATGGCACAAGTTATTTTCCTAGTGATCATCAATTTGTTGGCCAGCATAATTGCTGCTAATTATTAAAGCCCTATAAGAATTTTTAAATTTGCAGGCAGGAGACGTTCAGAGGTGATTCGAAATTGGCTCCACCCCCAAAAAGAAAAATAACTGTCTGTGTTTCTTAATATGTGCATATATGCATGTACACAGGAAAATTGGGGGATTGTGTGGAGGAGGTTGTGCAAAGAGATTTTCAATTCCAAATTCTGCTAACCAACTATTCCATCCAGAGCATAGAGAGACTAAAAACTATCACAATGTGCTACAAACAAAGACCTAACCAAGCAGATGCCCCACCCGCTGCTAGGACGATATCTTCGATTCAAATCTGAACCTTGGTACTCAAGGATTTGAAATAGAATGGACTAACTCTAAGGTGATGAAAATCACTTGGGATGGAGGAGGCTTGTAGAGCTATGTGGGTCGTCAGTGCTGGAGAAATTAGGACACGAGCCCTGTCCTCTATGTCAAGAGGCCTTTAAGCCTCAACTACCATTTTAACACTAACACTAACTATAACTGTGCTTACCCACCGGCGTGCCAAGTCAATGTTATTTTCTGCATAGTAATGTGATGACTCCATTGAACGGAGGACGCCAGCTGTCTCTGGGTTTTGTGGTATCCCAAATGTGGCATCTGGCACCTTGTCAGCAGAAAACCCAAATTTACAGCCCACTGAGCATGAACTCCAATCCTGAACAGTAAAAATTAAGCATAAATTTTTTCTTTAAAGTGAAAGGATACTGATATAGAGCAAAGTCTTTGAAGCTGTCTTTGAAGCTTTGAATTCACTTGTAAAGCCCAAAGGTAATTTGATGCCAAGTTTTTATATAACCATATAAATAAATACAAATTAATATGTGATAAGAACTTAAAGAAAACAGCTATTAAGTGTATTAAAGCAATTTCCTATAGAAGATATATACGCAGATCTGCAACACTGTAACATCCTACAATACTTGAACTATTACAAGTTCCTGATGGCACTTTTAGCCAAATAAACACAATTACTTTTCTATGTCCCACTGTGGATGTGAAGAAAAGAACTCATGTATTTCACAAAGCAACAACAAATGAACCTAGTAATCCATGGAGAGAGAACTGGCTAAAGAAATTATCATCGAATATTAGTAGTAGTAGTAGTATTATGAATAGTATAAGGGTTTTTCTGTAAAAAAATGGTTTTACGCACACACACACACACACACACACACACACACACACACACACACTACTTGGTCCACCTTCAAGTTTAAAGCACTCATGGATATCAATCTAAGATTTCTCTTACGGCAGGTAAAAGGTCATTTCTTAATGATTTATCATCATCAACTTCATATACAATAAGCAAATTGAATCTTGTGTTTCTCCGGTTTCTTCCATCTTTGTTTGCCTCATTTCCAATTGAGGTTACTACTTGACAAAAACCACGATACTAAGCCTTTGTTGTTCCAAACTATTTCTCTATACCCGAAGGCTAACACCTAGATTACTTATTCAAAATAGGGGTTTAGGAATTGGTTTGTGTTCAGAAGCGAGATTCGAAAAAAGAACTGGGTGTGACAATAGGGTTATTTTGGATTGGATCTTCTCTTCTGTTAAAAGGCTAGTCTTGTTTTTAAAACTAGCACCTCATAAATATGCCTTAAAATTTTTCTAAATGGGTTTGAAATTTATTTATAATTGAGTCAGCAAACTGGAACATTGTGCTAATCACATTACAATATTCACTAATTGTATCCTAAGATATTCTGACCCAACAAATGCATGCATAAGACACATATCGATTGCTTTGTATATCGTGTCGAATCATAAGATACACATCGCATATCATAAGATGATGATGACACGTCCCAAGAATTGCATTTCTTGTTGAAGCAAAAAATAAGTTAAATCTTTTTTCATATTTCCTAAATTTACATTAAAAAATCACTTGCAGAACAAAAAACAAGTTCCCCACCTTTCCACCCAAAAAGTGAATTCTTATCCTTCATCTTTTTCTTACAGCAGAAACCAGCTGTAAGAGTTGATTTCAGTCATGATAAACTTACTATAATACTGGATATTGGCTTGATAAAAGAACAATTGACTAAGGACCATAAGACTGGCTCCAAATAGTTCGGAAATGTTCGCTGACATTGTTATAATTGTGTTTTATCTGATTAGGTTAACTAGCATGACGCAATTTTATTAGCAGTTTACCACTACGGCTTGTCTCATATACACCACTACAAAGAGCCCAATAAACCAGTTCCAATTGATACCAAATTGAAGAAACAAACAGAATACAAGCAATTGATTAAAAATATCTGAAACAAGCACTAGATTTACCATGATAACTGATGATTAAAGTCTGAAATGACTGCCGAATGGCCTAAAATGTTTCCTTTTCTTTCTAGAACCCGGAAATAGCAAAAAAGAACAAATTTTGGGAACTTCCCAATCCATAAGATCGACATATTTCCGGTACATTAAAGAAAAAATCCCCAATTTAATACACAAGCAAAGCTTAATCCCATTCGCTTCATCTTTAACATAAGACATACGAAATGTAGGACACATACGGACAAATAGTGGAATTGAAGGGAAAAGGAAGGAAAGTAAAAGAACAAAACCTGTTCAGTTCCAGAGACTAGAACCGGGTCGGATCGAAAATCCCTTGAATAAGCGACCGCGTCCTCTCTCTCGAGCCACTCTTCGCATCTCCGGCCCTCGCCCACTTCATCGTCGACAGTAACCTCGCGGAACGAAGAAGGAATCGAGGAAGACGAAGGGTCTACCGTCGTCGTCGTCGTCGTCGTCGTCGTTATTGAAGAAGAAGGAGAAGGGAAATAGAAAGAGTTGGTCCAATTCTCGACGACGGCGAAGTCGAGGCGGCCGAGGAAGGCGATCTCGGCGACGACGACGAGGGCGACGAAGAGGGGCAGCGAGAGATCCGCCCATCGCCGCCTCTGCTGCTGATGCTGGGAGTTCATCGGGTCTGGTTTTTTTTATCAGTCGTCGTTCTCCTATCTTTTCACTGGCGGCTGCTCTTATGATTTCTCGTGGTCGTTTCATTTGGTGACATTTTCAAAATTGGGTAATTTTGGGGTGCTTGACTGCTCGCTGCGGGGGTTTAATTAATTAATAATTATTATTATTAATTTATTATTAATTAATAACTAGTATACCGCTGAAGTGGAGGAACTACACAGAACAAATTGATTAACACACACGTAACTGGTACCTGTTTGGTTGTCGTAATTGGCCGTAATTCGTAAGTTGTAATTGGTAAAGTCTTTTACAATTGTAAATGAGTTACATGCATGTAAGTTTTACGGTATTTGGTTGGTAATATAAAGTTGTAAGTGAAAAGTGTATTGTATTTTACGGTGTTTGGTTGTCGTAATGTGTACGTCATAAGTGAAAAAGTTGACTACAAAATTAACTATTTGGTGATTTAAAAAGTTTTAATATTGCAAATAAATATTAAAAAAATACTAAATATTACAAATATTTAATATTAACATAAAAAAATAATACAAATTTGCATGACCACAAAATTAACTGTAACTGGGTTGTGAGTGAGTGGTAATAGGGTTGCAAGTGACTGATAGTTGTTGCGTAAATCTTTTACGAATTACGGTCCAAGCAAACGTCGTAGTTGTAATTAGGTTGTAAGTGTTGGCCCAAAGGCTTTCCACTCTAGTTTTGATGATGACTAACTCATGTAGTTATGAGTACTAATAATCTTGTGTTTTAGTCTCAGATCATTTATCAAGATATTAGTTGGTGTTTAGCTTCAACAAGATGATTTGGAAGCTTGCACATGTTGATTCAAGAGCCCGCGCATCAAAGATGATATATTGCAATTGCTCGGTGAATCTAAGAAGTTTGTGGATCAAGTCAACTTGGAGATTGCGCTCTACAAGAAGACTTAGGTATCCATTGTTTTAGTTTGGGTTTAGAACTTAATTGTAAAGATTAGTATAGTATGATAAGCTCAAGTTCACAACACACATGTTTCACGTTTTGAATATTGGTTTTCGGTTTTTGGTTTAACCGATCTTGGTTTTCATGAATAGATTTTATATCAAAACAAGTTTACATAGTTTAGTGTATATATGATTTGTTCTATATACATGCATGCTTCTATTGCTTAAACAAACTTAGTTTGATATTCTATTTCATGAGTTTTATGTTTGGTATTTTTATCAAAACATATTTTTGGACTTAATGACAAAAATTATGATATGACTATGTTTCTTGTATATTGAATTTCTATTCATATACAACTTGCTTCAAAGTGTTTTAATATCATAATTTTGTATTTGGATGAGTTTTAGACAAAACGTATTTTCTATTCAAATTCCAAGTTTTAGAAAATACATGTTTTGGTTTTTGGCAAAATTTCTTTGACACAAAAATAGTCAAATTTGTTTGAAATTTGTGTTAGGATTTTTAACACAAGTTCATATATCATTGCAAAATGCTAAAACTATTTTTGTGGATTTTAGAGATTTTGTGGGATTTTATTTAGACATTATTTATTTCGTTTTTCTGACCTAGCCGGTCGACCGGTCATATACCACCAGTCGACCGATGTCCTGGCAGAGTGCACGTATCCGTGTGCACGCCTGCCGGTCGACCGACAGGCTACCGGGAGTCGACCGTTTGCTCTCTGTATCTTACCAGTCGACCGACCCAGTCGACCGGTACATGTTTTGAGTCTCAGTCAGGAGCAGTCGACTGGATCAGTCGACCGATAGTTCATCTAACGGTCGGATTTTTGAACTATCGGTCGACCGGGCCAGTCGACCGATCTGACCGTTGAACAGTAAACGGGCAGATTTTTTAATGCTGATTTATTTTGTCTTTTGTGTTTAAAATTGGAAATTGGGTTTTATTTCAAATCTAATATTACTTAATTAACCTTAAGTGTTTATTATCTCTTAACCTACTCCTCTCCTATAAATAGGAGTGATTGGGAAGAGATTCATAACAAGTTTTATTAAGAGAAAAATATTGTTTGTTTGAAAAATTCCAAAAGAGCTTTATTTCTCTTCAAGATTTTTGGGCTAAAATTCTATATCTCTCTGGAGTTTTTGTTGCAATCAAAATTGGTTTTTGGATTCAAAGTAAACTATTTCTTGTGTGTTTTTGATTAGGGTTTGAAAAACCAAAGAAAAGGGATTTGGGAAAAGCTTTTGAATTGAATCTCTATATCTTGATTTTCATCTATTTCCAAAGATTTTTCTTTGTGTTGCTGGTTTCAAATCCCTTGGTTTTCTCCACACTTGAGCTACAATCTACTATATTGTCTATAGGCTTTGTGTGAGAAAAAGGAGATAGTTTGTGGTTGTTGCCTTAAACCACCAAGTAGCAAGAAATTGTTTTGTGGTTGTTGTTGTATACCACTAAGTTGTAATCTTTACTTTGTGTGGCTTTGTGCCTTTGCCTCAAGAGGAGGTTGTGGTCCTTGTAACTTTCTTTGTGATAGTGAGAGGAGTTAGAATCCATCTGGGGATGGCGGGGATGTAGAGCTGGGTGCTCGAACCTCGAGAACATATCCGTGTGTTTGCATTTGATCGATTGCTCTCTCTAACTCTCTCTTTACTTTGTGCCTTGCATCATTTATATTGTTCATCATATTTGCTTGGCTTGGTTGTGTGTGCTTCACTAGTTGATCACACTTGAGTGCTCATTGCATTTAGATTTTTAATTCCGCATTTAGTTCCATAGATTAGCTTCATCACCTATTCACCCCCCCCCCTCTAGGTGATTTCAATTGGTATCAGAGCTAGTGCTCCTGATATTTTGTTTAACAACCTAGAGTAAAAGATCTTGGTTTGCTAATCTTCATTTGCATTTCATTTTGCACTCATACTAGTTTGCAATTATGGCTAGCCCTCCTATGTTTGACCATTTTAGACTTGATGCATGGAAGGTAGACATGACTAGGCATTTAAAGAATCTAGGTCATCTAGTTTATCAAGCTATCACCATAGAAGACCTCCCTAATAGTAGCAAGCATAAGAAGGCAAATGCATTAGCCCTTAGGACACTTCTTGCATCTCTAAATGAATATCTTTTACCTATTTTTGATCGCTATGATTCGGCTTTTTGCAGTTTGGAGCATATTAACGTCTCCCGAGCTTCCAAGGATCATCAACAATTTGAGGAGATCAAAGAGAGAAACATCCGAAGAGCGAGGCTTTATGAACGGGAATGACTCTCATGAGGTACATTTAGATTCCCCTCTTAATGATAGCTCTACTTCTTTTTGTCATGGTTGTTGTGAAGTTCAAATTTGAATGTTGAACTTGTCTCTAAACTTGAAAGTTTTATGGAAAAACATGAGATTTTGAAAAGAAAACATTTTGATTTAAAAGAACAATCAAAGGATTTATGTTCAACTCTTGAATCGGTTTTGCAAGAGAAGGAAGAGATAACTAGTGAACGTGACTCACTACAATCTCAACTTGAACTTGCACTTAAAGAGATTAATGATTTGAAAAACAAAAATGATTTTGATGATGTTGTAGAACATAATGAGGTTTTGTCTTCTAGATTGGATTGTGTTTTCAAAGAAAACCTTATTTTGAAAAATAAAATTGATTCTATCACAAAAGAATTGGATTTGGTTTTGATTAAAAATAAATCTTTACAAAATGATATTGATTTGCATATTTGTCATGCTAGCATTGCTTCTACTTCTAGCACACCCATTGCATGTTCCACTTTATCTTCTAGCATAGAAAATGATATTAATGATTTGAAGAAAAGTGTTGATTGTTTGGGCTCCATTTTGAGCCAATGTGCTTTGAACCACTCTCATTTGGAATCCTTGGTTCGCAAGAAACAAGTTCCAACTATGCATGCACACTCATCTATGCATACACATGCTTCTCATGATCACCATCATCATATGTATGCTCACGTGTACACATGTACACATTGTGGCCGGAAAGGTCATCTTGCTAGATTTTGCTATGATAGACTACATTTTGAAAATCTTGCAACTAATCTTGTTTGGGTTAAGAAAATTGCTAACCCCCGTGGACCCACAAGAAAATGGGTACCAAGATCCACCACTTTGATGTTTGATGTAGGTGGAGGCTCTCGCATCACGTGAGGGTATTGGTGCCTTGAGGTGGATGCGTTCTAAGCTAAAAGGAAAACCATTTGGATGCTTCACACTCAAGGAGATTTGGTGGAGAGGACCACCATGTTTTGGAGAACTAGAAATGCAACTTCATTGGTTTTGGTATCATTTCTAACTCCTAATTTTATATTTGCATGCTTTTCATTTCATCTTTTATAGCATGCTTAGAGTTTCATGATTAGTAAGATAATGACCATGTTTATTAGAACTATGCTTTACATGATTAGTTCTTGAGACACCCATGTTTATTATGGACCTATATCTTGTGTTCTCTTTGTTTTAGCTATCATGTTAATCATAAGATCTAATGCACATGTTCTTATCATATTGATCATGTGGATTTGTGTGATTTTTGATATTCCATGTTTTGGATGATTATTTTTCATGTTGATTCTTGACTCGTTTTTGCGCTTCATATGTTGACTACATGCTTGAATAATTGTTTTCATTAAGACTAGAATTTATACTTGTGCAACTAATGAGCTACAAATAAACCTTTATATATGTTTGTGCTTGAATGCTCATTTGTGTTTATTTGATGTACTAGTATAGTCTAGTTTTGATGATTCATGTATTCTTACTTGTATTGAATTATGTGAATGACCCATTTTGGATATGTTTTATGATCTTGAGTTTTGACTTCATGTATATGTCTATTTTGTCCAAACTATTAGCTATACATGTACATCCTTGAGCCACGTGCCTTCATGCATACTCTTTTGTGGACTCTTTAAGTTTGGGATATGTATGTATACTTTAGTTTGTACATGACATACATATGCCTTGAAGTTTAGATCATTTGTGATGATTTCCATGTTTGATGGTGATTTCAATTAATTGCATTTGACTTGTATTCACATATTTGGATAGATTTCATGTTTCTATTTAAGATAAAGTTCTTGTTTCAAATAAGTGATTTTTCAAATTTTCAATTGATGATTTTCATATTGAGCTTAACTGTCAATTTTCATGATAATATGATTTTCACAACACTTGTACACTCACTTTATTTGATGTTTTCTCATGATTTGATCTTCATGAGTCCAATTGTGCCATATAGATTTTTGAGTGTTTAGTGATCTTGTGATTTCCATGTTTCATGAAAAATCCTTTTGTTTTATCTTGAAGGATTTCTACTAGTTTTCAAATTTTCATAAACTAGTTCATAATCTTCACTTTGGTAGTGATTTTCATACATACTCTATTTTCAAATCCATTTTTGAAAACCCTACCATCTATGGGCGGTTGGATGGGAGACCATGATCAAGTATGCTTCATCTTGAAAATCATTTAAAACTTATCTTGGTGGGTGTAGTTGATATGAGTCATACACTTGTCCTTACTTTTGTTATTTCAATTGGTATCGTTGAATTCTTTCAATTGGTATCAATATGACATATTTTTTGTATACTCATATGTGTTTGTTTTATGTATGTATGCTTACACTCCATATAGTATCAATTTCAATTGGTATCTATTTCCTACATACATATATAGATGATTTATTTGTGCTTATTACATTCCTATGTCTTAGAGCACAAATGTTGGCTATGATGAGCTTGAGATTTTAAATTGGTACACTTATACAAGCTTCTTCATAATTTTAAGTTTGCTAAGCTTGAATTTTAATATCATGTTTCAATTGATTTAATTTTCAATTGGTATCTTATTTCAAGCCTATGCATATTTTCTTTTGTATTTCATAAAGGGGGAGAAAACTCGTATTTTACATTTCAATTGGTATTTGGTCTACCATTGTGTTTGTTTCCCACTCCCTAACTTTATGATGGAAATGATTTAAACATTGTAGTGTATTTGGTATCAAGATGCAACTTTGTTTTTCAATTGGTTTCATGACCCTTTAATGAAAGATTTCTTCATTTGGTATCAAGAGGTCACTTGTTTATTAAATTGGTATCAACTTTGGTTTATTGTTTATTGGTATCATGGTTACATTGCTTGTTTTCATGTTAACATAAAATGATTATTCTTGTTTCAAATGCCTTGTATAATTTTGGTATTGATAATTTCAATTGGTATCTCAATGCACCTCATTGACCCATCTTTATTTGATATCATGCTTTGTTTTTGATTTTTACCCCTTGAAAGGGGAAGAGGAATTTGATTTCATTTTGTTTGGTTTACCCCTTTGTTGATGAGTGACAAAAAGGGGGAGAAGAATTTGTAGTTTATATGCATGGTAGTTTTATGCATGTATTTTGTGTTGTTACATTTTAATATGTGTTTCAATTTGGTATCTAGAGCATGTCTATATGTTTGGTATCTAGAGCATGTTTTATTTTTATGTGTTTTATGCATATTGATGCATACATATTTATGAACATTCATTATATATCTTTATGTTTATTGTTATGCATGAGTTAAGGGGGAGCTTCTTTGAAGCTTTACTTTAATCCATGCATATATAACTCCATGAGTTTTGTCATCATCAAAAAGGGGAGATTGTTGGCCCAAAGGCTTTCCACTCTAGTTTTGATGATGACTAACTCATGTAGTTATGAGTACTAATAATCTTGTGTTTTAGTCTCAGATCATTTATCAAGATATTAGTTGGTGTTTAGCTTCAACAAGATGATTTGGAAGCTTGCACATGTTGATTCAAGAGCCCGCGCATCAAAGATGATATATTGCAATTGCTCGGTGAATCTAAGAAGTTTGTGGATCAAGTCAACTTGGAGATTGCGCTCTACAAGAAGACTTAGGTATCCATTGTTTTAGTTTGGGTTTAGAACTTAATTGTAAAGATTAGTATAGTATGATAAGCTCAAGTTCACAACACACATGTTTCACGTTTTGAATATTGGTTTTCGGTTTTGGTTTAACCGATCTTGGTTTTCATGAATAGATTTTATATCAAAACAAGTTTACATAGTTTAGTGTATATATGATTTGTTCTATATACATGCATGCTTCTATTGCTAAACAAACTTAGTTTGATATTCTATTTCATGAGTTTTTATGTTTTGGTATTTTTATCAAAACATATTTTTGGACTTAATGACAAAAATTATGATATGACTATGTTTCTTGTATATTGAATTTCTATTCATATACAACTTGCTTCAAAGTGTTTAATATCATAATTTTGTATTTGGATGAGTTTTAGACAAAACGTATTTTCTATTCAAAATTCCAAGTTTTAGAAAATACATGTTTTGGTTTTTTGGCAAAATTTCTTTGACACAAAAATAGTCAAATTTGTTTGAA
>JAVJIF010028874.1:0-54397 GCA_038442645.1 Agave tequilana | reverse complement strand
TTTTGGTCATGCGTATTTTGCGAGCATAAATTGGTTCCTGAGGCATTTGCTTTGATATAAATAATGTTGCGAACAAACAGAACTCTATGTGAGCTACATGAGTCTTTCTTGTGTTATCCAGTATCCAAGTTTATCTGATTTTTCTACATTTCCTTCTCATCTAGTTGTGCAGCTAATCTGATCCTATGTTTCAAATTCGAGGTTCGAGTTAGCAAGGCATGTATGATGGTGTCGGGTGACTAGCTATTAGAATCGACTATGCGGTCATTACATTTCCCCCTAAACAACGTAGAAGACGGCAATCACCATGCCATCCCCCAGGCATTTCGGTTAGCTGCGGCAAGATGGTGTTTTCTCCATGGACCACGTTCGGTTCGAATCGGAAACCGGGGCATTTGAGTTGAACCGAATCGAACCAGCAAAGAGCCAGTTTTGAACCGAACCGGAACCGTTGATGAAGCGGTTCGGTTCTGGTTTCTAATTTTCGGAACCGGACCGGTTTGGTTCCGTCGAACCGGCATTTAAAATATTTTCTTGTTGTGAGTGTACAGTTCAAACCCTGCGGCCTCCTCCCTCACCCTCAGTCCCTCTCTCCGCAGCTCCCTTTCCCCCCTCCCCCGCATCTCCGCCTCCTTCCTATCCCTTGCAAACCACCCCCCCACCCCCCACCCACCCCTCTCGCAGTCCCCCTTCCGTCGGTTCCCCACCGGTGCGATTCCGATTCTCAATTTGAGGAACCGGGAACCGCCGGCTCTGAAACCAGAATCAGGTCTAGTTCTCTGCTTGGCCCAATGATCTGCAATGGAACAACAAGAGGAGGAGATGCAATAATGAGTCAACAAGTTGATTCTAAAGCACGGATCTAAACTCAAACTCACTTATTTCAAACAATTATTACTATTAAAAAAAGTATTAGCATCCACCCCGACGAAAAGCCTATAAAAACCTGATTATCTCGTTTTTGACCCCCACCTTTCCACCCTTTTGTTAGAAATATCTCTCTAAATGTCACTTGCAGCGCATGCCCATTAATCTAGTTCTAATTACCCATGAATCTAGCTCTAATTAACTGTAGAATATAAACAAATAAAAGAGAAAAAAATTCAATATCCGTGTATTATAGTAATCATATCAGTAATAAGACGAATTTTTTGTTTAAACAAATTATATTTTAGGAGGTCTTAATTTCTAATACATACTATCTTATAAATACACTTCATTGCCCTATACGTAACAGGGAGAGCTTTTTCCACCTTTAAAAAAGAATATTAAGAAAAAAGAAAAATCTCACACAGTAAAAAGAATCCACTGAAGCATGCAAATATTATGACAAGATAAATTCTTTTTTGTAAAGATTTATAAGCATAAATTTCAACAAAAATAAAAAGAAAGAAATCAAAAAAGGCGAGGATAATGGGCCAGGGCCTTAAGCAGGGCCTTGGGCAGGCTCAAAATCTTTAAGATCTTAAATTTGGACCTGGTCCTGACTTGGAATAAAATTGAACTCCCTGAATTTATTCTGCTGACTTCGAATCACCCCTCCAGTCTTTTGGGCGGGTCTTATTATTTGTTCCTTCTTAGGTGGTGTGGGGGTCAGTGTTCTGTGCGACTTTAAGAAAGTGGAGCTGGAGATTATTTCAACACCCAGGCCGGAAATGAGCATCTCTTGTTTCACATAACTATAGATCACGCTCGGGATGGTCATTGGCGGACCCATTAGTGGGCTGGGCCGGGCTACAGCCCTGTCCATTTTTTTATATATAGGCGTAAATCCATTTTTATTTTTTTTATTTTATATATTGTGTTAGACCCCTTTCTATATTAGTTTTTTTTTAGCAAATTTATTCCTAGTTCCACTCATGATTTAGTGGAGAATACTATTTTATTCTTTGATAAATTCATATAATTCATAAGTATATGTTAAAAAATTGCAGCCCACCTCAAAAAATTTTTCTGGTTCCGCCCCTGGGGATGGCGGACGGACAGACCGGCTAATATGACATCCTCGTCTCCCTTTTGGAAAGGTTGATAACCGTAAAGACATCTTCTTCTTAACAATCGCTATGGAAGTCAAAAACGGGAGGACGACAAAACTTTGTAAAGATATCTTGTGTCATTACAACTTTTAAAGAAGAAACTGGCAGGGACGAAGAAACCGTCGATCACCTGTTTCTGAACTGTAATTTCTTCAGTCAGGTTTGGGGATTGTTGGTTCGCACCTCCCCGAACTTGCTTTTCACATGTGGTCTGCTTGGAGAATAGAATTCTCTCTCAAAAACGAGAGGTTATTTGGAATTTCGACGGCAGTTATTTTTTAGGGGATTTGGTGGATAGAAAAAAAATAGAATTTTTTAACAGCAAGACCAGATCATCCCCCCCAAACCTTTTATGTTTGTTTATTCATTTTATTCATCTACGGTTAAATCATCATTCAGGCAGATTTATGGAGACAAGAGAAGGACCGTACTCTAGGTACAGACGTGAGGAGCCTCTGACAGCTAGTCAGAAGAGATGAGGGGTAGGGGTGACAGCAACGACTTAGACGACGTGTGATCAAAACCCTCAGGACTCTTGAATTTTGCTTTACAGGTTGACAGTAAAACTGGACATTGGTTTTAAAGTCAACATGTATTTTGTCTCAAGGTCTGACCTGTTCTTCCACAAGAATACCTCTTTTAGTGGGAGTTTTTTGTTGTTGTTGTTGTTTTCTCTCTCCTCTAGCACCTGCGTGTGCTTCAAACTTTATTATTTGGGAGGTTTCTGTTGTGATTAAATATTGTGTACTTTCAGAATTGTTTTCATTAAAACTTTGTTATAAAATGCGGGGGGAGCCTCGGCAGGTCCACCGTTTACTCTAAAAAAAATGATATAAAATTAGGTTAAAGTTTAATTGTTGATTCAGTGATGGAGAAATATTTTTTTAAAACAATATGTCGAAGGTATTTAACTTTAGATCAAAATGAAATATTTAGGATGTAGAGGTGGCAAAAGACGGGTCTCAAAAAGCATGGGCCTATGAGTTCGATAGGGTGGGCCCCAAGCTCAGGGCCCCAAAATTATGAGGCAGTGGGCATTTTCTCCAGCTGACTTGTCATAACTAGGGGTGGAATTCGATTAGATTACTAACATGTTTCGTATTTAATTTGATTTAAAATCTTAGAATTTGAATATGTAGTCGAATACGTGCATTAGTGTTTCCGAATTTGAATTCGAATTTTCTCTCGAATTCTAATCGAATTCAAATTTTTCTCGAATATTAAAATATTCTTACATTGTGTATTTAATATTTGAATAATTTGAAAATTATTTAATTAAGAAGTTTTTATTCACTCAATTTTATGGACAATATTTTAATTATATTTGAGAATCACACATCTCGTACAAGAGAAAGTGAATTAAAAAATATCGTTTGAATTAGATTTAAGAGTAGACTTATGCCTGACTTTTCAGCTTCACATAAATATTTTATATAAGACTTTTTTAAAATTTAATAATTATAAAATATCATGGGGCAAAATGCAAGAATATATATGTATGTAATATTATATTTTATAAATAGTTAAGTCCATATGTATTAAACGAATAGTTCAAGGAACTAACGAATTGAATATTAAAATGATCAGATTTAATTCGTTTAAATTGCGAATAGTAAAAGATATTTGTTTACGTTTAAGTGAGCAGTCGAATCGAATCTGATCAGATAACAGGACGAATAATTCACAAACTATTGTTAATTATTTGGTTGGTTTCCACCCTAGTTATAACCCCTAATTCTGAGAAAAATTCTATTCGCTTCTGAACCATTTTGTGAAATGGTAGATAGTCCGGTTCAGGTAAATGCCCATGGAATGCATGGTATACATTAGAAGATTTTGGGTAAAATAAATATATGATATAATTAGCAAAAGGTTGGTATAAAATTAAAATTCAATGATTTTCCTTTTGTCTGTGTAATGTAAAAGAAAATTGTTTATATGTTAAGATAATTATCAACATAATAATGGGTTTAGTCACCAAAAGAAAAATAAGGAATGATTGTTATTAATGTAATAAATATGCTAAATTATTTAATAAGCTGACTTAAGTCAATTTCATGAATATAACTTGCTTTTTTCCTCGTAGATTCATAATAGTAGTAGCAGTAATAATAATACCAAAAGAAATAGTACTTGTAATAGTAATAGCTAATAATAATTTCTCGTCTTGTTACATATCCTTACATCAGTCTTTGACTAGTATTCATCAATCGAACTCCAAATCGATCAAGGCTTTTTTAAGGGTAAATTACTAGAAACCCTTTTCATTTATATCTTGTTTATGAATCAACTCCCTCACTTAAAAAAGTGAAACAAATAGTCTTTTGAACTATTATTGTCAAGTATTTTGTTACATTTTTTAACAATAATGATGGTCCTTTGATGGTCATGTGACATCATATTTATTATATACTGCACTTCTCGAATAAATATGAGTTTTAGATAGATCAGGAGTTACTTATAGTGTTTGTTCAGGGAGTTAATTCAAAATTGAGATATAAATGAATGGATTTCTCATAATTAACTTTTTTTTATTTGAGTACCTTTTGTTTTTAGATCCTGATCTAGGAGCAAAAAATTTGCTCAATCAATCGCTTTCGAGTAGGGGTGAGCAAAGTTCGGTTATAACCGAAATAACCGACCAAAAATCGAAACCCGAATCCGAACCGCACCGCTCTAATTCGGTTGGTTTTCGGTTTTGTGCTCCAAAACCCGAACCCGACCGAACCGAACCGAATCTCTCACCCTATATATCACCCTACTCAAATACAATTCAGTGAATCATATAGTTCATAACAAAAATTGGTGGAAGCATATCTCTTTACTTTTAGTAATACCATCTTTTTTATGTTGAACATGTGAAAGCTACTTAAGTACACCATCACAAGTGAGAATAATATTTATATTAATATAGTTCTTTTTTCTATTCTTATCATTAAAAGTTAGTAATAATTATATGAGCTTTGATATAAGAGCTCAAATACAATGTAAAAGTTTTAGAATATGAAATTTTCAATTCACATTAAGACTAGGGTCTTTTTCTTATTTTTAATTTGGGTAATGGATATTTGAGATTAGAATATTAAATGATGATAATATAATGGTGAGTAAAAAATGTAAGAAATGATGGCAATATATTGGCCTAACCGAAAAAACCGAAAAACCGAACCGAACCGAGTCGGTTCGGTTCGGTTACTAAGTCTAATCGGTTCAGTTCAGTTTTGTAAAAAATAACAAAAATCGAACCGAACCGACTGATGCTCACCCCTACTTTCGAGGCTTACTATGGATTCGAGGAGCAAAAATTGCTCAACAACTTCTAATTCCAACAGTTCAACAAGAAAACAATCGTGGAAGCAACATTGACAAATCTGAGGAGTTGCTGGAGAGAGATCTACGTAGAATTTTCAACTCTGCGAGCGCTTGTCACAAGTCACAAAAGCTCAGTAGACTCCATCATGCAATAGGGATTGATGAAGATGAACAAATGTTGGTGCAACGCTGATTTGTTTCTGATGCTTTGGAGAAGCTGGGGAATGATAACGAATTTAAAGAGAAGTTTGGTAATTTTGAGCAATTCCAGCTCTGCAATGGACTGAAGAAGTATATTCTTCATCTAAAATAGAGTGAACCTATTTGCAAGGCTGAAGTTAGCACGGAGCATAGAGGGGAAGAGAATTTGTACCGGGGGCTGAGGGCAAAGTGGCCCTTTTTTTCTTACTTCGACTCAGGCCGTGTTCAGATTTATAGAAGTGAGAGGAAAAAGAGAAATGAAAAAGCTCAGTGCTCGTTTTTCTTGTTTGTTTTAAATTGTAAATGAGAAATGTGATTACTTTTTTTTTCTCTTTTACACTACCATTTTATCGCTTTCAGCGTATCACAGTTAATTTTGTGGCCCTGTAAATCTCTCTTATAATAAATTGTATCTTAATGCATTAAATTTTGATGTCATGTAAATCTCACTTGCAGTCCAGTTATAATTCAAAAACATCGCTTGTATTCATTTTTAAGCATATAGAAGGTGTAGAGAGGGGTATTCACTACAATAAACTGCGGCGATAATGGTGAAGGATCATAGTTACTTTGAGGATTTCGCGCAGTGTGTTCTTCTGCATCGTCCAGATGAAGAAGATGGTGTTGTAGGGGAGTTAATCCAGTAGTTAAGACGTCATTCTAGTTGAATGTGGCGGTTCTCTTGATGGGTACGTTTTTTTTTTCGGTTTGCATGGTTATTGGATTTTTTCGGATCTTTAGGTTTAGCTCGTAAAGATTAATCTTCTCCTTGGTTTTTATTGATATGCATATAATGAATTTCCCAGTAATGTAACTGTACGAAAAGCGAGATTCGAAAAGAAAAGAACAGAAACGAAGCTGATCATATTGTCATTGACATCAAAACTTACGGTTGGTTCAAATTGACGATCCCATGCATTAGAATGCGTCCATGAGATAGTTGAGAAACTTTATCGAACTGTAAGTTCCCAAAATATCCGACACCTGATAGCATGACCCATCAGAAGGATTCACAATTCAGGGAGTGTATCAATTCTCTACTCCGGCTTTCTGAAGAAAATGTTGATGAAGTGGTCAGGCAATCTTGGAATCAGTCAGATTGTCGATGAAGCTACGGCAAAACATCATAATGTGCTTGGAAATATCAAGGAATTCTGGAAGAAGAAATCGCGGGTGGCCTAGCTCAAGGAAGGAGATGCATGCAAAATACGAGATTCTTTCACTGGCCCACATTGGCGAGGAGGAATCAGAACTGTATTCGCGAATGAGACGGTGGCACTCGCCAGGGATGTCACATGGAACGAGGTGTCGTCCATTGTTAGGGATCTTCCATCAGACAAGCCCGAGGTCCGGATGGGTTCTCTGGGATGCTGCAGCAACGATGTGCATAAGATTGTGATGAAGATCTTCGCAAATAGGCTACAGAGAGTTCTGCACAAAATCATCTCGCGGGAGCAAGCGGTTTTTGTTTGAGGGTAGGAGCAACGCTAACAACCGCCAGCTAGCCAAAGAGATGTTGCATTCGATGAAGTCGTCTCGCCTTGGTAGAGACATCATGACTATTAAACTAGATATGCAGAGGGCATATGACAGAATGAGATGGTCGTTCATTGGCAAAGTCCTGAAGCAGTTCGGATTCGCGGATAGATGGATGGACATCTTGGACTGAAGCATGTATTTCTTCCCCAGACTTTAGGGGCGTGAAGGAGCCTGCAGGCTGCTGCAGGATTTCGGGGGTGATGCCAAGGAGAGGTGGAAATTTAGGTAAATCAGTTCAGAAAAAACTGGCGGGATGGAAGCTAGCATGAAATTATCACTGCACATTTTTGCCTCTCTTCAAACATATAGTAACATTTGGTCACTACAATTAATACAGAGCCCCTTGCGAACCAAGAGTGTACTTCACCAAAAACCTGAGCTTAACATTGCTCGCGGTCTTCGCCTTTGGCCTAGCTCATGCCAGCCCCATTGATTACTGGCCACCATGTATACTACTGTTACACGAGATTAACATAAGCCACACAACTCATAAACAACCAAGTGGTGGTCTCGGATACAATGGCAGGTTAACAAAACTCAATTGGCCACTATGATGAACCTGGAGACCAACTAGAATCTCATTTAACAAGAATTTCATTATCTTAGTGAAGAAACAAAGTTAAGAATGTAATATCAAGGATCATATTGGCTAAAACTCAGCCAACGGTAAATGTCAGAAGACAGAAAGATGTAACCTTAATGCCAACAGATAACACGACTAAATAAAACAATCGCCGCTAAAACTGAACGTCTCACACACATTGAAACTTTAAGGTTCATCTGTCATCCCACTGAGTGCATAAAAAGATACACAACTTACTGATTATCCCGAAACTAGGAACCGCCACTCTGACGGCTAGATGCACAAAATTGTAAAGCTTGTCAGATCCCACCACGTGCATTACCCTCATCATTTTGTGATTCATCTTTAATGAGCTTAATCATATCATCAATTCGCAGAATGGTTATAGCTGCCTCAGTAGCAAACTAGCACCCAAAAGAAGAAATGCAAGTCAATATGAACTCAATTGCAAGTACCTATTTTTATAGATACAACTTATATTTGCTTATTGACATAGTGCCATTGTTGCCTGCTATACCTGAATTATCTTCACTTTGCTCATTGAAGGCTCAATAACTCCGGCTTCAAGATTATTTCGGATTGTACCTTTTGAGAGATCTAGTCCCATACTGCAGGGAAGCAAGTGACAGGGCAATAAGATTGCAAAGCATCAAAATGTCAGCATGACTACTTTCTTTTTTAACAATTAACAAGTAATCGTATCTAGAAAATATTCAACAGCATGCAGCTGATGCAGTTTTGAAGTAATAATTATCAATGACTTGAATCTAAAAGAGAACAGATGGATCTGACAAATCATATCATAAGTTGCAGCCAGTGAACTCATTGACCTCGATCACTGTGAGAACGAAGTGCTTCTCTTACAGTGAACACAAATGCTAAGCAGAAGATGCCCGAAGAACAACTAGATGGAGATGAGCAGCGGATACAAGATAGTCGTCTAAAAGTGTCCCATTAGACTTGCACATACTTAAATAGAACTAGAAAACATAAGTAGGTGCTGATGTAGCTGGATCAAGGGTAGTTTGTCATAATAAAATTTATCAGATGGATTACCAGTCTGTTACATTACAAATGAACTTAGGAACTAGTGGAAACTAACGGATGAAAAATTGACAGACAATAGAACTGGCTAAATATGTAATTCATGGAAATGAGTAATTGTTTCCTAAAAACAGATAATAGCAGTAACACAGGAAGTGAGAGGCTAAATATGTGACTCAATAAACAAGCAGAAGATTCAAAGTTCTGCAATACCTTGAAAGGTGCTGCTTATCTGCCTTAATTTGAGCAGTATGGTGATAAGCCCGGAGTTTTGCCACCAACTCTGTTGCATCCTTTGCAGCATTCACGGCAAGTACCTAACCCACAAGTGTTCAACCTCAACATACAAGTAAACAATTGCAAATGGAAAAATAAAAGAAACAGTATAAACTGCTGATTAAAATACCTTAGGAATAATCAGAAGAGCTTCAGCAAATTCTGCAATTGCTAATTGCTCCCTGGAACCTAACGTTGTTGCGAGGTATTCCAGATACACAGACAATGCAGACTCAACTGCACCACCACCAGCAACAACCTGCATCACCATCCCATGCAAAGGATCTAAAATTCTCAATATCAAATTCTTCAAATATGACTGCAACAAATTCTAACAAAACTATTACATCAATGCTGTAAAGAAAAAGGGGAGAGAGCATGCAGGGACGGGCCTATCAAAAGATTTGTCCTTATGTAACAGAATGGTTCTTCATATTAAACACCTGTACCAAAACTAAGAGTCTGGAATTTACTAGTGCCCATTTATCCTTACGTCAATATATTGGAATATGAAATTATATTAAGCAACAAAAATTTCACATGTACAATATTGAGATAGACAATCAAGAAAAAAAAAAAAAGCTCATTAAACACCAGACACCTTGAATTAATCTTTTTAATTAGATCAGACATCAAACATAACCATTATTGATACATGACACTTTAAAGTTCATAATTGAATTGGAAAACATCAAAAGGTAGATGTCAGACTTACTGCATTGGACTCGAGGGTCCTCTTAACAATGCACAGGGCATCATGCAAAGATCGATCCATCTCATCAAGCATATAGTCATTTGCACCTCTAAGAATCAATGATACCTGGATAGAAACGATAAATTAAATTAAATACCACTACAGCGAAGGATTTACACAGGAAATCTTAAAACATCTTTCCTAATGGAAAGCACTGACCGCATTTGTGTTTTTTGTGCCTTTAATCATAATCACATCGTCATCAGCAATGTGTTCCTCTACAACTTCTTCAGCATATCCAAGAAATGATGAATCAAATGTTTCCTCTCCTTCCATGTCAGCAAATGTGGAAACCTGCATACATGATATGAGTTAGAAATAAGTGTGGAGTATGGAATCAGCTAAAAGTATAATAACATAATGTGAGACTGTAGCAGTCCACAAGTCCGTTTTGCACCCACAAGGTGTGAGAGGGGGGAGACAAGGGCATATAGGCACAAAGTAAACCGAAAGACCGTGCGCGTTCTCACACACACAATATGGAACACAACATAAGATTTGAACAATAACATAAAGCTACAGCTATCCAGCTTATCTGCACGCTCACAAGCCCAACACCTATAATGAAAATCATTCACACTTTCATTCTGTAACAAGTGTACTTCCACACTGAAACGTTCATCTCTAAGAGGTATGATGTTGTCAAACTGGCCAATTCTTTTACATAATAATAGCATGTGCACAAATGTAAGTTTAGTAAGCAATCATCTGTGTGACAAATGTGCTTCTGATTATCAATAAAAGAATACCAGTTATATCCAAAGGTAGCGATAACTGTAACTGTCGAAAAAGAGTGATCCACACAAATTATTGAAACTATAAATATCCACCAGAGAAGCTAACAGTCGATAGTTCTTAGTGTGAGAAAAGTGACACGAATTAGTGTAACTAGAAAAAAATCCAAAAGTGCAAGAAAAGTTCAAAGTCAATAATCAGCAGTGTCAAAAAAATTGGGTCCCTCCCTAGAAATTGCACTGTCAGAAAAGCTCCCCTACCACCCAGGCAGCCAAATCCCAGAAAAACAACCTCCCAAACAAATGAAGCAATCCATGTGGCAACGCTAATAATATTTATCAAGGGAAAAAAATTACTGAAATTTGAGATTATTCGAAAGTGTGAGCTTAACCATATTAAGTCCCTCCAGCTTTCCCTCAATGTGTGTCTTCCTCACCATTAGACTTCTCCTAAGAAACAGAAGGAAGAAAAACAAAGATGTTTGAGGTCACTTGAGCATCTTTGTTCCTTTTTTCCTTTTGAATTATACAGAATTGCGCTAACTACAAATTTCTTTCTAAAGCATTAATATTCATATTCACATTTCATTATTGAAAACTCACTATGACAGAAAAATAAAAAAAAGATTAATCTTGATAAATTCTGATATATAACAGCAACATAGGAGAACTGATGAGGACATCACACAAGTGTTTCTTTACCTTAATTTATTTTGAGTTTAATTGTTACTTTATTGTGTTTTAGTACATCGGTTATATCCGAGAAGTGTTCTTTTGTAAAGCTTATAAATAGACCTCAGTACTTTCTTATTAGTAGACAATGAATAAATGAAAATTTCTCAGTTAAAATTTCAGAACTCTTGAGCTCTTGAGATTGGGGTGTGAAACCCTTGGTGTAAGGGATGTAAAGCCCATGGTGCAAGGGGTGCAAAGCCTTATCCAATTCTTATCTTTATTCCTTAAACCCTAATTTTCTTGTCTATTTTCTTGTCAAAACTTTAGTTCCCAATTTCTTTGATTTGAAGGTGATTGTAATCCCTCCGTATTACATCAGTTTGGTATCAGAACTTTGGTCTCAATCCCTTTCAAATTCTTTTAGATCCACTCCACACACACACACACACACACACACACACAAAAAAAAAACAAAATCAAAATTCAGATCTGTTACCAAAAAAAATCCGCAGCAAAACTCCACAAATTCCTTCGAAAATCTCCTAAAATCCAAATCCTCTACTATTCATCTCCGAAAAACAGAGAAAAAAGAGTAAAAAAGGAGAAAAAAATCCCGCCATGTTCACCTTCTTCCCCCCTCTTCCACCAATCTCAAAACACCGCCACGCTCGTTATCCTCCACCTCCTCAGAACGCATCATCATCATCATCCATCACCATCATCTTCATCGTCTCCATCATCATCTTCTTCCTCTTCATCAAGCCCTAGAACCCACCGCCACACTTCCTTCCACCTCGCGTCGACGACCCAATCTCAAAACTCACTATCGCTGCCGACATCAGATCCTTACCACCGCCGACTTCATTATCACCATCGAACAACGCTACAACTTCAATCGAAACCGCCGAATCTGCCATCAACGCCTTCTGTCGTCGTCCTCTCAGTCCTCCGTCCTGCCGACATCAGATCCTTACCACCGCCGACTTCATTATCACCATCGAACAACGCTACAACTTCAATCGAAACCGCCGAATCTGCCATCAACGCCTTCTGTCGTCGTCCTCTCAGTCCTCCGTCTCAACATCGTCGCAGATCCGGCCTCACCACCTCCTCGACTGCACCACCGCGTTGTGACCTCCTCCTCTTCCTCGTCGTCGTTGAGTCGATACCGCTTTCTCGTCGTCACTATCGCGCCATCGCCACCCGTGCTCCGCCACCAACCCAAAGTGGTCTGCAAGCCCTAGCATTCGAGCAGGGGATAAAGCAGCTGGATAGTTTATATCGGGTTCATTTTGGATTGTTGAAAACCTTACTAAATCCACTTGATTTAGGATTATTGGGTTTTAAGTGGCCAGACCTGGTTCAACCCGACTGGCATCGGATCCGACCCACTAAGCACAGCGCCGCCAAACCCGACCGAGTCACCAACGTCATCAGCTCAGACGTTGACATCATCGGCTCCCCTCGAGTCGACTCTGATCCGTCAGCCTTTGGCCCGAGCCGACCCCGAGCCGACCAGGGAGTCGTAGCTCAACCGAGTCAACTAAGAGTTACTCGGCTCAGTCGAGTTGACTCGGCGAGTTAACTCGCTAAGCAGTCTGACTCAGTCAACTCAGTTCGGATTCAGTTGCAGTTCAGTTCTTCCGTAGGCCATTCTGAGCTCGTTTCAAGCCCGAATCAAGTCATTTTCGAAACAGCAGATTCGTGAAAACCAATACTGCACGTCTACAGTCTTCATATCCAGATTCTAACTTCGGTCATCTATCAGATTCAGCTCAGCAGTTCAACACAACAGCAGTCCAAAGTTTGTTTTTGGCCCGATTTGCATTGTTCTCAAGGCAGCAAGCCTGCACTTCCTATCGACGCTGACCAGGATTCTTGTGGGTGATTTCAGCTCTTCGATGTGGGTATTTCTCCCATAAATCTTAAAGGAATTTTGTGTTTGGGCGTGACAACTCGCCCTCGGGTATATCCTAACTTAAGCTGAATTGTTAGCTGTTAAATTACTTACAACTACTATTTGGATTGCGATAATTTCATCAGCATTTGACACTTTTCATCATTTTAGAAGTGTTTTTTTGCTTTTAAAAATTGAACTTTTAGGATATTTTTATTTTCACTTAGTACATGCATTTAGTTTATCTGAGTTTAAAATTCTCTACTACACCGGCTTGATTGTTGGATTTTGCCTTTGAGCCATCATGACTAGTCAATATTATAAGGACCGCCTCTTAGACCAACTACACAACCTCCGTCAGAGTAATATGTTCTTTCAGGATTACATAGCTATATTTAAGAACTTAACATATCATAGTGACGTGAGAGAGCACCATTCTGAGACTATAACTGAGTTTGTTTGGGGTTTACGGTCTAAAATAAGGCATGATATGATTATTGGCTCTTATGATTTAAACACAGCTGAAGAAACCTTTGATATTGCATTAAAGATAGACTTGACTTTCAAAATGTTAGTCAATGTCAAAGTCCGGTATTCTAAGTGTGAGGGATATGGGCATTATGATTATCAATGTCCTTCGGAGAGTCAACATGTTAGAATTGTGCCTAGTGATGATGTTGAAGATTCGAAGGTCATTGAGGATGTCCACATTCCTTCTAAAACTGCTAGTGTAATTGAAGACATACCAGTTAATTCTGACACGCCATTATTGATGAGGTCCACATATTTTCTGATAGTACCACTGATGATGTGGATGAGATCCTTGAGCCAAATACACCCGCGTACCTAGTAAGTCATTCGAGTTCCCTTGTCCTGAATATAGTTTTATGATTGTTCTAATCGATTCATCTTCTAGAAAGTCATCTGAGTTTCATACCATGATTCAGCAGATGGCTTCTAGTGCTTTTTTCTGTTGTTTGGAATTTGTGTCTGAGTCCAGTATACCTCTATCTGCGGGGTTAGATGTGTCTTCTTAGCCATCCCAGATATATCATTTTTCATCTTTAAGAATTATGCCTAGAGTACCTATTGCATTGCATTTGCCTATTGCACATATTGATGATATCACTAAGCCGATAACATTTTACAATGACACAAATTAATTGCATACCCATGTAGTATTTTTTAGGAATTTACAGTTTATAATAAGGTGACGGTTACGAGCCACCCTGAGGCTGTGAGGAAATTGCATACCTGGCATATAGATTTTGATAGGATTATGAGTGAGTGTTTTCATCGCTTCCGAGTTGGACATTTCATGGGATCCCTGTATCAGTTCTGTCTTCAGCAAGAATGTGCCTATTTCTCTTATCGGTGCCTTGATCGAGCTGCCATATTTTACAGCCGATCCGTTACAGAGGCCAGTTCCATCTCTACCACCATAGTCTCAATGTGATGTATCAGTGTTGCTGCGAAGGCCACCACCTTGGCCCGATTGAGATGTGATGCTTCGTGAATAGAGCCCTCACTCGATAGGATCCAGTTTCTCCCACCCCAGGGGAAATGATGAGGACATCACACCAGTGTTTCTTTACCTTAGTTTACTTTTTAGTCTAATTGTTACTTTATTGTGTTTTAGTACCACATCGGTTATATTCGAGAAATGTCCTTTTGTAAAGCCTATAAATGGCCTCAGTACTTTCTTATTGGTAGACAATGAATAAATGAAAATTTCCTAACTAAAATTTCAGAGCTCTTGAGTTATTGAGATTGGGGTTTGAAGCTCGTGGTGTAAGAGGTGTGAAACCCGTGGTGCAAGGGGTGTGAAGCCCAAAATCTATCATGTTCTTATCTCTGTTTCTTAAACCCTAATTTTCTTGTCGATTTTCTTTTCAAAACCCTAGTTCTCAATTTCTTTGATTTGAAGGTGATTGTGATCCTCCCGTATTACATCAAGGACCTTTGATAATGTATAGCAAATATAGGTATACCAAACTGACGGAATATATAAAAAGAAAGTTTGGAGGAACAATTGTACTAGACATAATAGAGAACTTTTGCAGTTTGTCAGTATCTAGTAATATTTATGTGCAATCTTTCAAACAAAGTACTTGTAAGGTTAAGAAAGCATACATACATAACAGACATTGCAATTGTCCAACACAATCTTTATTATGAATTCAACCCCTTTTATACATGGAAACACATAGGATATGGAAAACTATTATTATGTAAATAAAAACAGAAAAGAAATCGTACAAAAGGAGATACGTGACAAGGTGATAGCACAGAAATAAGACACAACAATATTGCTGGACCAAGAAAAGATCAGTCACAAAATAGAAACTGTGTCCCAATTATCTCGGATTGGGGTCAACATTTTGAATCCCCAAATCACCGGTCATTCCAATTTCATGTGTATTCAGAATTTTGAAATTTATCTAATGTTAAATTGAAATAAGTGGAATAACAGAGAATAGAATTTTAATCAACAAAAGTGTAGTGCCTCAAAACGGTGGAAGAATTATTAATTCAGAGAGAGAAAAAAAAGATGCAAAACAAAGAGATCTGTAACCTTGATTCTCAGATAAGGCAAAAACAAGAAACTGGATATTTAACTATAGCCAACATCCTATTTCAAACAAAATATCATAAATACCAGCAACAGGTGTATGCAAGCATATTATATTGATGAATTTACCAAGATATGAAAGTTGACAGATATTTCTTTCATTAAAAAACAGCATACCATGGTTGCACCGGTGGCCTTTGCAACGTGACGCATATCCTCTTTCCTGACACGTCTGACAGCAATTGCCCCAGCCCCAACAAAGTACTGAAATGAAAAAAATATTAAAGTTATTAAGGAATCTGCAAACAGAAAAGAGGAGAGGGGCAGTTCTAAAATTCAACTAAAAAGGTGCAAATCAAAAAGGTTGAATTCAGCAAAAATTATAAATAACTACGCATCATTTGGAAATGCACCAAAAGTAACACGTGGAAGGATGTCTTCTTATACCAAGAACTAATGCCCAACTCTGTAGCTTCACATGGATTCACAGAAAAATGCTCCAAAAGCTTCATGGTGGTTATTTCAAGATGCCAGAGATCCAAGTTTATCGAGGCATATGTAAGCAATGCTCATCTATGTCCACAACTTAATGGAAAAAATATGAGAACAAGCTTCATAACAGGTCTTCAGCATAGTAGGTCGGCAGTCTCACCAAAAATCACCATATAAATAGCAGAAACTATGCAGATGCAGTGAATTGAAGTAGTACTATAAATCTATAACATTATATCATGGTTTCAAATATCGGCCAATTCTTTTATATATATATATATATATATATATATATATATATATATATATATATATATATATATATATATATATATATCGGCAATATCCTATCGGGGGCTTTGAGGTACTCAATATAATATATATAGCCCATAAATCAGCCGATATCAGGGCCAATACTCCCGACATTAACAACTGATATTGACGATATTGATACTAAAAACCATCGTTCAATACCGATACAAATACCAAGATTTTAAACTATGCACAAAATGTAAATGCCAAAGCATCTTAGCAATCTTTAATTTTCATACATTGCATTTGAAAAGGAAACGTAAATTAAAATTACGAATGCTGGCACTCAATGACTACTGTCCAATACTGACATCTATGGCAAATGAAAAAAGCTAAATAATAAATATTAAATAATAACATTAAACAAGAGAACATGCCTTCAATGCCATATCATCAATGCCCTTCGTTGTTAGCACGACATTGGCTCCTGCCTTTAGAAGCTTCTCAATCCTCTCTTTTGTTATGTCAGCTTCCCTGCAAGACAACAAAAGTTAAATCTGGTCCACAATGCTAACTAAGAAGATTACAGGTTAAATGAATAGGTTGGGAGGTGTTTAAATGAATAAATCCAGTTAGAGGAACCACAGGTAATTGTAGCTGCACCATACAACATAGAAGTGGAATTTTGAATGGATGGCTAAAAATTGGGATAAACTATAAGCAGGATATAGGGAGCAATGCAGAAGTTTTAAATGGTTCACATGAAGAGGGACTTTTTTAGAACTTAGCCAAAAAGGATCAAAAGCTCAGAGATATATGTAGTGCAGCAGCTATTAAGGGCAGGCTACTGTCATTGCAACATCCTTTCGACAACATATTTTTCCTTTTCCGACAACAAGAAAGGAGAATAGAGAACATACAGAGATGAGACGCAAAATTTAAACAAGGTGTAATTACGGAGTTGTATGTCAATTTTGACAGGGTCAGACTTTTTATTTAGAACAAATAACGAGCTCTTCTTCAATATGTCATAGCCATTTGTAACACGTATCTGGCTGAGTTCGCATCTGCATCTGGATTTTGGAGAATTGTTATGTCCTAAACTCCATGGCCATCTCTTCTGAAACTCCATGTCCATGTCTACAAATGTATCTTTCACAGTTATCTAGCTATATGCAGTAACCCTGTACTCAGTCAATGTAAGTGGGAAAATTTTAATCAAAACTGCAGCTCACATTTAAAGCTCAAACTTTTAAAATCCGAGAGACATAAGTTGTTCGTGGTGAAAATTTTATTAAGGCCACCAGTGAACAATTTCTCAGATGTGTTTATATTCTATGCAGAGCCTGCCTTGTGTAGTTACAGAATATACTGCAGTATAAATATATTACACAAGTTTATGTAGTATACACAAGTTTATGTAGTATATAATAGCATGTTAATGCAGAATAGATAGAATTCCAAGATTAGTAGTTAAAAAAATAGACTGAATGAGAATGATAAGACTAAAAGTGTGTGTAAGTGTGTGTGTGTGTGTGTGTGTGTGTGTGTGTGTGTGTGTGTTGTACAATTAAATAGCATCGCAGTCTGCTAAAGTGGACGTGCATGCAATTACCGTGTAAAGTTGGCCAAACAAAAGCAATTAATTTAATAACTTCCATTGCATTCTTTCACCAGTTATTATGAGAACACTACAATTTCATAAATCCAAGAGTTGGAAGTGGATAGGAAGATCACCTTTGACGTATTTTTTCAAGTTCTCTGGGATCTGTAACCAAGACCTGAACACCCATTTGCATTTTTGTCTTTTGAAGATTAAAATCTAGGCAAGCAATTCTTGCAGAAGCAACTCTTGTAGGCATCCCTTGGGCAGCACGACCAGTGTTCAAAGCATATCCATTCAGCAAGTAGCTGTCTCTGGCACTTTTTCCATGAGCTTTCAGAATATTAATGCTCTGTAGCAAAAAGAAAAGCAAGAAAGCAGGTATATTAGAATAATCATATTAGAGCTAGTACATTATCGTGCAAGAAATAAGAACAAAAAAAGTCTCTATCCCAAGCCCTTGATGTAACATGTGTATTCTCACCCAATTTTACTCAGCAACTGATGTAACTAGTGATATAGTCTAAAAAGTTCATTAATGTTAATAATAAATAGTTTTAAAATATTAACAAGGTAACCAAACTTTTGGATGGAAGGGTTAAAAAATGGTAACCGCGTAACCAAGCTTATTGGACATATAGATAGAGAATTTTCCTAAATATGACACTATCTTACTAGTTATCTCTCAGAACTCATTATCTAAACCCTTTAGCAGTGTTCAGACTATTTTTTGATAGTCTGACACACATTCTTCACAAAAGGGTTCTTCATCTCCCAACCTACTGCAGCAGCTTCTTTTGAGAGCTGAGATATGATTTAGTATATGTGGTACAACAGGTTGAAGAAGAGAGACTTGGAGGGCAACTAACATAAAACAGAAAGTAAAAACTAGGGTAACAGGACACAAGCTGCAACACAAGTAGAGACATATTGGTGCAAAACAACAAGCGCGAGCAGAATTCCATGGGATCTACCAAAATGATGCACAAATGATGAGGCACGGACAGACTGTAGATGCCTCTGCAAGCAAATGTATAAACTTGACTCATATGCTGCAGGATAGCAAGGGGGGATATTTAAATCCTAAGAGGCATGGAGTTATAACAGGTGGAGACTGGATAAGATAATTGGACAGAACAGCAATGTAGGCTTATAGGTTCCCTTTTGATGAAGGCCACACCATATACCAACAACAATAAGGCTAAAGCACAACGAGCACCGTAGCCACACTGGGAAACCATAGGATAGGATAGTAGATTGTGCCATGTAATTACTTCAGACAGCCAAAGTCTGGATGAAAGCAAATCACCAACCAATCAGAACAAACTTTTGTTTCAAGAATCACGATGAACATGTTATCAGTGGCAGTTCAAATAGTCAGTTATTAGACAAGGATCAGAAACAAAATTGAGCTGAGAACCAGCAAACTGTAGAAGTATATCAAAGGCCAAACTGGTGAGCAGCATCATGATCCATGAAGTTCCAAAAATCAACATTGACAAATGACACTCCTTCGTATTCATTTGACCTCTCAATTTTCTAGCTTAAATAATGGACTAGAGAACCCTAATCAAGATTATGTGTAAAATGGCATATGAAGTCTACTATTTCACGCCTAGGAAACTCATATATTTCTAAACATAGTCCCTAGATCATTAAAAAAACTCAAGTGCATTAAATAAGAAAGGGATCCCAAGATTGAATATATCATCAAAGTATGCCTTCAAAGAGTTACAAAATAAACAAATTATTCATATGAAACAGATAAGCATATGATGCAGACAAGATAATCAAAAGAATCTGCAGACTTCTTTTTCATCCAGAATTCATTAGTTTTTGCTGTTAATATCAAGAAGAACAATTTGAAATAGATTAGAGACACTGTATACCCAAACCGGCTTCTGTAAGAGCTTACCTTGATGGGGTATTTAAGTTCTCCCCTAGCATTTGTAGTCTTCACTGCCTGAACAGCATCTACAACCTACAGGAACAGAACCATTTTGAAATTAGGTTCTCCAATCACGGCCCCGCGCGGGGGGGGGGGGGGGGGGGGGGGGGGGGGGGGGGGGGGGTGTGTAAAGAAAAACGAAAGGAGACTCAAAACGGTACAAGGAGAAATGAAGAAACAACAAAAATATCTACAACACTCAAATCTCAGCCAGTCAAAAGGAGTAGGATAACATATGAGAGGGGGAGAAAAAAGGTTTGCACAAGTTTGTTAATCCATCATGATCTCTATAAAAATATAAATGAATTTTTCATATTTGATTGTGTTTGATACTTGTATCATACACATGTTCTTTTCCAGTCAAAAACTTAAGTGAATTGACAAAAGGAAAAAATTATGACAAATGGGAAATAGATTCAATTAACAATATCATACTAGTACTTGGAAATGAGTGGAAAGCATAGAAAGGTTGTGTGGTATAATCTCTTGTTGCTAAACAGGAACCCATTCTTGCCACAAGCTTCAAATTATATGCCAGCTATCTAGATGACACTTCTAGAGAGAAATTATAGAAAACCGGCTAGTTACTTTATTTGGGTCAGCTACATGAATCCTTTTCCCCCACCTAAGAACCATCTCCTTTGTTAAATATTAGAAAATGCCAAATTTATTAAAAGAAAAGGCCAGACGAGATTCTCTAAGAAGTCAAAATTGTGCCTTTATTGTTACTGCACCTAGAATGGAATCAGGCAAGTGCAAACCATAGCCTTTATAAAGCTAGCATTACATATGCAACCATTTTGTTGCATAAAAGAAAATCGGAGCTAAGCAATGTCAGTATAAATAAAAGCAACTGTTTTGTGGCAGAATGAACGCAATCGAAATTTCATTGCCTGTAGTCAAGATCAGAATATAAAACAAGAAAAAGGAACTATTTAGCAAATAGGATATAATGGAAAAAATATGTAATCCACCATAAAGGGCTTGTTTGTTTTGTCGTAAAAGGCCTGTAGTCAAGATCAGAATATAAAACATTGTATTTGTTTTTAATAATCGCTTTCTTTCATCTCCTCTGTAATTTGTACTTTTCTATTTGTGTTTGTATTTGAACTCTTCAGTCTCCTGCACCAGAGTAAGACCATGTGACTATAAATTATAGGACATGTGATCTTTGGCTCTTCTCCTTTCAATTTATTTCATAGTTATTTTTGTTTGTGTATTAAGGCTAATCTATTATTCATTAATGTCTTCACCTGATTTTATCCAGTAAAATATATGTACCACATGATTTTATAGTGGTTATAGATTTCAGAAAATAAAAGTATAAAAAATTCATGAGGCCTATGCCTCACACCCAGAGGCTTATGCCTCATCAATGCTCCGCCTAGCGCTTCAACTTTAAATTTTCAAACACTTAAGTTAAACAAAAAAGTAAAATTACTCATTTTCATCATTCAAGCATTTTCCCACTAACTCAGCTATCATGAGTGTAAGTCAAAGAAGTCCCCCAAAATAACAATAATGATAACTGATAAAGCTTTTACAACCATCAATGTAAATGAGTCAGCCCTATAAGTTGGTGCCAAATGCACAACCAAAGCAACTATGAGCAATCTTTCAAGATATTCCAGATCAAAACAGTCCTTGAGTCTTTAATACAAGTTCTGAAATCAAAGAACCAAGTAAAAGAATCTCCAGAAATATGCTGATATATGACTAAATGCACTAAATTTACCCCTCCTCTTTGTTTAAGTTCTGTGGTGAATGAATCAAACGATTATCAGTCCTAAGCAAACATATAACCCAAATTTTCTTTGACAAGGATAAGATAAGATAAAAGAAACTATTTACAAGCGTTGTGAAGTTCAACATTTACTACATTTCGTTTATTGCTGGAGAGTTAATAACAATTTTTTTCTTTTAATAGCTTGAATCTGAAGCAGGATTCAGATTTTCAAGAATATGCAATAAACCATCCAGCTGCAGAATGGAATTATATTAGTATATGTACAGTTGGTTCATATTTTCACAACCAAATTCTTTCAGATTGCAAAAATCAACTCCATACATCTAGTCAGCATGAATGTTCTGTATAAGAAAGATTATGATCTGATTTTTATTCCTGAAGTATTAAGAATTTAAGATATAAAGATTTAAGTGTGAAATTAAATATTAGAATAAATAGTTTCAGCATGGTCAGAAAATTGTAGTTGTTTGTGGCCAACAGACATTTTCTAGATAGAATGAAATTCAATGTATTTTGGAAAGAACACTTCAATGAAAAAGAAAAACTTCAAACAGTCAAATAGGACAAATGCTTAGTCATAAGTGCACAGAACAACTGAACTGCAGTAGTTGACAACCACAGTGTACGGGAGAAAAAAATAGCCACCCAATTTAAATCTAGACATGACAGTAATAACCTCATGACATGGTAATATAATAGCATAAAACTCACCAAATTTGCAAAGAAGTCACTGTCATCCGCAATTAATTTTGAAGACATGCTTGTTTTCGCACAATTTACAAGGGAATCTTTTCCAAGCTTTTCAACCTAAAGACAAAAAAAATATGAATTTAAGCATAAGTAGAAAGAATCTATGGTTTCCGATTACAATAAAAAGATGCCACCAGTGAATAGAATACAAAACACATGGATCTGTAAACTAATTTTTTTAAAGGAATTAATACCTTTACAGCAAGTTTTTCATCAACATACTTGCAGGCTTCCCGCATTGCAAGCTGTTTGACAAGCAAGAAACAACAGTTAAACAGCCACGTGAAACCTTGAATTCGTGATAAACCATCATAGTTACAAATCCCAGCCAATCTTTGAACGTTTAGCAATATATCGTGACATTTCTATTAGAAATTAAGACTGCAGTTGTTAAGCTTCCATGCCATGCTTATTTCATTTGCAAGTTTACCTTTTCACATTGCAATCTATGAGTAATACGATTCTCACATTATACCTAACCTGTATAATCATAATAATAGTTTATGATAAAAAGTTCCATTCATTTTATATTTTTTTGACAACATAATAACGTTGGATGTGTTACTGAAATACCCAAGAATTTTCATTGCCAATGAAGACCCAAATTTGAGAACAAAACCGTCTTTCCTAGAACTCTACCAAGATCTGTATGGGAACCAACAGAAAAAATTAAACAACTTCCATCAAATCATTCAATGAAGTGAAATCTTACCCGATACCCGCTGATTATAGATGTTGGATGAATCTTGTTCCTCACGAGATCATTTGCTCTCTGCAGAAGAAACCATATACATGAGATATGCAAAAAGATTCAGGATATACTCTATGAGTAAATGAAAGTATTTGTAATTAATGAATTTATACGTCACCTTAAGCAACTCTGCAGCTACAATAACCACAGATGTTGTTCCATCCCCTACTTCCCGATCTTGAAGCTCAGCCAACTCTACAAGTACCTAGTACTCCTCAAAACACAAATTAAAATTAGATCATGGAATCAGACTAACAGGTTACTTATTACATCATTTTGAAAGCAATTTTGCCTCAAATTCTTTACCTTGGCAGCTGGGTGTTCAACTTCTAACATCTTTAGTATAGTTGCCCCATCATTAGTAATTGTCACATCACCGATGTCATCAACCAGCATCTAGATAGAAGTCATAATCAAAATTAATATGTTTTACATAAATATAACAGTACTAAACTTGTTTCTACTCAAGTGCAATTTATCATCACCTAAAGTACATAAGAAATTCAATGAACTTAAATTTCATCATTCAATAACTAATACAACAGGCATAATATGTCACAAATCCTTTAGTGGTGTGTAATTACGGTATCAGCAAATCTAAGTAAGACAATCAAAAGTAAAAATCAGCCCACTAAGATATAAATAACCTATGAGATAGTCATTATGCCACGGGTAGGGAGAAGCCAATTTGAGTTATTATAAACTCAATCAAGGCAATAATAGGTTACCTTGCATTTCCACTCTGAGTTGCATACACGCTTCTAGATTCCTAGTGCTAGATTATGGTAGATATTCACTAACTAAAATGCATCGAGAAATCCTAAAACATAATGCAGGTTTCATGTGGTAGATGAAAAGTGATCCCAGGAATCGCTTCCCCTTTAAAACGCAAACGAGAATATGAAGAACTTCAAGTAGGGAAAAAAAGAGAGAGAGAAGGAAAAAAAAAAAGGAAAAGGGGGAAAAAGAAAAAAGAAAAATACATCTTTAACAAAACGAATGACTAATTCTAGTCCAAATGTTAAATTTCAGCAAATAATAGAATTACATCATATCAACCCCGGGAGGAATCTGTCATGCAAACTAGGGCAACCTTGTCGATGTGAAGGGATATCAATCAGTACCTTGTCGAGGCCAACGGGGCCGAGCGATGACTTGACGACATTGGCGATCGCTTGGCATGCCACAACTGGAACAAAGAGAAAGGAAAACACAAGGACCAAAAGATCGAATCAATCATCGGTACTCAAAATGAAAGAAATTTGAAAGGGAGAAGGAGAAAGGTACCATTTTGGGTGCGAACGTCCTGGCCTGACTGGCGATCGCCAAGGATGTCAGGGATCTGGCTTCCGATCGCCATTGACGGAGGAGGAGGAGGAGAGAAACCCTAGCTACGGTTTGGGTGCGAGCTTGTGCTCTCGAGAGAGCAAAGGGTCTGAGTGTTGGAAAAGGATCTGGAGAGTTCGAGTGTCGCCTTGGGGGAGTTGGCGCAAGTTTGGTTTGCTTGGGTTGCGGTCGAGACTGTCGAGAGTCGAGACTGCTAAATCTGGATCCGAACCCGACAGGAAAATTTGGGTCCAAACGCGGGTCCACACCGAAGAGTTTGGCCCATTTGGTATTGAAACTTAAAACATCTCGGCCCATTTTTTGACTGACAACATATATCTGTTGCAGAGCAGTTCCGATTTCGGCCATTTACCGCCCAGGCACTCTCTTTGATGGGTGTCGAAGGTTAGCCTCGGAGTTTAATTGTATCACCGAGGGCTGATGAGCTCCGCTTATGTAATTTAAGTTTACCATTAAAATAAAATTAAAAGAAACAAGAAAAATTGTTCTCCCTCTCTTTTAATTATTTCCCCAATAAATGCAAACAAGTTGTTATTTGACAGTTGTGGCATGCCGAGAGATAGGAAGATTTCTGAGAGCATTTTCATAGTTGTGTCCAAGTAAAAACACAGTTGAATTTTTTGACTAAAAATCAATTTTTTCAGACAAAAATGAGTGTTATGGAAGTGCCCTAAGGCCTAAGGTCTTGAAAGTTTAACCAATTAGAGGGCATACCGAATGAAAATAGGAGGACTTTTGTTATGTTTTAAATGACTAATAAATACAAAATCCTACGATCTCCATTTGATAAAACAAGTGGTAGAAGTTGAAGGTCTTAGAAGTTGTTATTTGCTTTAAAAGTTAGAAACTCGATGGAGTAACTCTTCTTGTGATCTCTTAAGTTGTTTGTTTCGTTCTGAAGATAATTTCTAAGAGTTGAAGGAGCTTAAGAGTTTGATGTGGCTTCATTGAATTCACTACTAGGGGCTTATTTGTTTTGCTGCAAATGGCTGCAAGTCGTAAGTCGTAAAATAAGAATGAGAAAAGTGAACTGTAGTAGGGAAAATATATTGTGTTTTATAGTGTTTGGTTGGTAAAACGAAAGTATATTGTGTTTTACGATATTCGGTTGGCAATGTTAAAATGTAAGTGGAAGAGTTAATCACAAAATTAACCTAGTAGTGATTTAAATATTATAAATACTATTAAATTAAATCTACTATGGAAAATTAAATTGTATTAATAAATTTGAGATAAAATATTAATATTTTTAATATTTTATTTACAACAATAATATTAATGAAATATTAGTATAATTAGTAAAATGTTACGAAAATATTAACTAAATAAATAATTATAAAATTTAAATAAAATTTAAAGAAAATTAATAAAATTTTAAGAATACTAATAAAACATAAATATTAAAAAAAATTTAAAAAATAATAAAATATAGTTATAATATTATAATATTATAAAGAACTTAAATTTTATTATAATATTATTGTAATATTATAAAAATATAAATTAACAAAGTAAAATATAATTATATTTTTATTAATAAATTATTATTATAATATTATATAATGAATTATTATTACACTATTAACATAATAAAATATTAATCTAATAATAAAGTATATTATAATATTAATAAAGTAAATTTTATATTAAAAAATAATAAATTAAATATAGTAATTTTATATTAAAGCATAATATTATTATATTAATAAATTATTAAATCTAAACAAAATATTAAAAATTGGTATAAATATAAATGAAATAATAAAGTAATAAATAACAATATTAAATATAAATTAAATTAAATTAATAAATATTAAATATTAAAAATACTAAAGATTAAAACTATAAATTAATTAAATAATAAATTAAATACTATTAATTGTTTTAAATATTTAATAATATTAAATTATATATTGATTATCAAGTAACTGCTTTTGACTGCAAGTGTACTACAAGTGAGATTTACATGACCACAAAATTAATTGTAGCAGATGCAAGTGGGAAAATATGAGTGTAAGATTGAGATTTACATGACCATAAAATTAACTGTAGCAACTGCAAGTGAAAAAATGAAAGTTATATTTTGCAAGTCGTTTTGCAGCGAAAATAAAAAAGAGATTTTACGACTTACGATTTGCATCCATTTGTGACGAAACAAACAAGCACGCAACATGTATCGTGTAGGAGTGGAATAGACCAAAATCGAATAAAAAGTGGAGGTATCTACCATTTGTCTGCCCAAAAAAAATTCCTAAGTCCGTGAAGTGACTCCTTTTCAGACTCCTTAGATGATTGTTGTAACGGCCCCAGTTTCTAATCAACAAGATTAGGCCTACAACAACATTTATCTCCGTTAACCATAGGTTGAGAAAAATTTTGGCAGCATCATCCTTAATATTCCTTTCTTTCTCACTTACAATAATCAAGATTTCGGCTCGAAGGCCTACTTATATCACCAATAATTTCGGCACTCACGGCCTACTTATCAATCACATACACCAACTCTTTACCACAAATATGTATCATGACTTGTTTCTTTCCATTGCAAACATAGTCTTTATATCAACATTTCAAGAGTTACATCCAACAATTTGCATTTCCATATTTTACCAATACTTAACAAAATATTGCATTATAGAAAGGGGTATTTTCCCCGAGCACCTTATTGAACAAGGAACATGTGAATCAAGTTAATTGGTCGCCTATTGTGGAGTGCTACTCGTACAAGTTCTCGACCTTACATAATGCACCATCATAATATTGAATAGGAAAAACAGCGAATTAAGGTATCAAATTGGTTCACTTAGGCTCACTATTACGTTAGAACATATCTCTTTACACATGCATTTCACATCTAGTTAATATAGCATCACCATTACTATGCAACACCCATTGAATCTCTTTTAACATAAGCATACTTATCAAAACAGCGAATCATATAGGTTAAGTACCCTTATTTGAGTTTACATAGTGAGCTAGACATGTATATTACACATTCAAATTGTCACAACATGATGTATGGGCATAAAGACTAGGTAAAACTCCTTATATTTTCATCTAGTATGAATATGTCACAAAAACAATAGCCACTACCCAAGAACAGAAATTTCTACCCTTGAGAGTCATCTACAAAATTTCAAATTATTATTTTTCAACTTTGGATCAAGGATTTTAACCCTAAGAGTTAGGTTTACTCACAAAGTTACCAAACTCTGGAACAGAGGATTGGGCGACAAGGGAAAGCTGATTTAGGCTGCCAGAACTTCTCTACGACTTGTCAGGAAGCTCCTCCTCCAAAATCAGCCCTCTCCTCCCTGGAATTGCCGCGGAATCCCAAATATTGCCGCGGCTCCGCGGCAAAGTGGCAGAGTCCCGCGTGCAGTCGCGGCTCTGCCTGCTGTGAGCCTGAGCTCCTGACTTCCCTCCCGTGGATTTTTGCTTCAGAGCTAATAGGCGTAGAGATTTGGGCTAGAAGAGGTTGCTCTAACTTCAACTCTTAGATTTTCTAAGGATGAGGTGAAATGGGCGAATTTTTTTTTGGCTTCAATTTCTTCTCACTAACAAGGAAAATTTTCAGAATTTGGGAGAATTCTCTCCAGAATTTTTGAGTGAAGAAGGTGAAGAGGCAAGCTTGGTCAACCCCTTGGAATTGCAAGACTTAGGTGGTGCATTCTCATGATGCCACAAGGCCAAGGGCTCTCTCTCAAGGTGCCACATGGAAGCCCAACTTCCAAAGGTCATTAGCCCACTTAATCCCTCCCTTTAATACACACTTACCTCTAAAAAGGTTATTAGGATAAGCATGATGATTACATAACATTAGCCCCTTTAATTTTCCCCCTAATACATACTTACACTAAAAAGTTATTAGGATAAGCTTGGTGATTAAGGGGGGTATGATGGATTAGGTTAACATTTTCTTTTACCATTACCTAAGTCATAATTTGCCCAAAATACATGCACATGAGTACATGTTAAACATTTTTGGTCACCCCAAAAATCAAATAATTAAACAAAAACATTTAAAAGGGAAAGTGGGTCTATAAGTTAAGTTTAATTTGTTGACATAAAATTATGGGGTGACTACTTCTTTAACCAAACTTCTTAATATTTAAATTGAGGGGAAATTATGTACCATAAAAATTTGGTTGTTACAATTGTTTAGCTTGAATAGATCATTGGAGGATGATGAATGGATACCGATGAATTCTATATAAATCTTACGTGACAGAATCTTCATAAGACTACTTCAATATTTATTGAGAAAAATGCTCTGAAAGCAGGAAGGAAGTGTAGGGCAAAATCGTACTTTTTAACTAAACTAACTTTTTAACGAGAATCTTAATATTCAGCATTTAATTATTTATATATTTAGAAGAATTTCCTACATGGCAAACAAATACTTAGGGTATGTTTGTTTCGTCGCAAAGCGTCGCAAGTCGTAAGTCGTAAAATGAGAATGAAAAATGTGAACTGTAACAGAGAAAATATATTGTGTTTTACGGTGTTTGGTTGATAAAGTGAAAGTGTAACTGAGAAAGTATATTGTGTTTTACGGTGTTTGGTTGGTAAAGTGAAAGTGTAATGAAAAAATATATTGTGTTTTACGGTATTTGGTTGGTAGCGTAAAAGTGTAAGTGAAAAAGTTGACCAAAAATTAACTGTAGTTAAATATTATAAATACTATTAAATTAAATCTATTATTGCAAACTAAATTGTATTAATAAATTTGAGATAAATATTACTAATCTTAATATTTTATTTATAACAATAGTATTAATAAAATATTAGTACAATTTGTAAAATATTACTAAAATATTAACTAAATAAATAATACAAAATTTTAAGGAAATCTGAAGAACATTAATAAAATTTTAAGAATACTAATAAAATATAAATATTAAAAATCTTAAAAAAATAATAAAATATAGTTAAAATATTATAATATTAAAAATACTTGAAAATGATTATAATATTAAATTTTATTATAATATTATTGTAATATTATAAAAATATAAAATTAACAAAGTAAAATATAATTATAATTTAATAATAAATTATTATAATAATATTATTATAATGAATTATTATTATAATATAAACATAATAAAATATTAATATAATAATAAAGTATATTTTAATATTAATAAATTAATTATTCATATTAAAAAATATATAATTACATATATAATAATTTTATATTAAATTATCCTATTGTTATATTAGTAAAATATTAACTCTAAATAAAATAATAAAAAAATTGGTATACGTATTAATAAAATAATAAAGTATTAAATAATAATATTAAATTAAATTAGTAAAATATTAAATATTAAAACAATATTAAAAATAATAAAAACTAAAGATTAAAAATATAAAATAATTAAATAAAAATTGGACACTATTAAAAATATTAAATATTTAATAATATTAAATTATATATTGATTATCAAGTAACTGCTTTGAACTGCGAGTGTATTACAAGTGGGATTTACATGACCACAAAATTAACTGTAGCAATTGTAAGTGGAAAATGTGAGTGTAAGGGGCCGTTTGTTTCGCGTAAAACTCCATAATTCGTAAATAACTTACTACCCAGTTACAAGTACGGCGTTTGTTTGGACCGTAATTCGTAAAAGACTTAGGTAACTCAACTAATACTCACTTGCAACCCAGTTACCACTCACTTACAGCCCAGTTACAGTTAATTTTGTGGTCATACAAATTTGTAATATTTTTTTATATTAATATTAAAAAATTTTAATATTTAACATTTTTAATATTTATTTGCAGTATTAAAACTTTTAAAATCACCAAATAGTTAATTTTGTGGTCAACTTTTTCACTTACGACTTATACATTACGACAACCAAATACCGTAAAGTACAATACATTTTCCCACTTTACAATTTTATATTACCAACCAAATACCGTAAAATTTACATACATGTAACTCATTTACAATTGTAAAAGACTTTACCAATTACAACTACGAATTACGGCCAGTTACGACAACCAAACAGACACTAAAAGTGAGATTTACATGACCACAAATTTAACTGTAGCAACTGCAAGGGGTAAAATGAGAATTGTATTTTGCAATTTATTTTTCAGCGAAATAAATAGCGAAAAATGAAAAAGAAATTTTACGACTTACGATTTGCTGGATTTTGCGGCGAAACAAACACGCCCATAGTGTATTCACCAAAGCATTTGAGAAGACTTGAGGTATTTTAGACTTTGGAGAAGAGAATTTTGAGATTTCAGGCTTGGTAAACAAACAACTCTTTATTACTTCAAGTTGATATTTCTATGTTAATTTTTTTTTTTTTTTTTTTTTTTTGGTTGGGGGGGGAATGTATATCTTGATTAAAAATAAGATAACTATTATGGTGGGAAATTAGATTGGGTAGGTATTTTTAATTTTTTTTTGATCAATTCATAGATAACTATCATAAACGATAAAGATAATAAGTGTACCAATTAATGGGTTATAATCCTTTATTTAGAGATAAAGAATCATATCATTAACATGAGAAGACGGAATAATTATGGGTTAAAAAAGATTATGTTTAATAGCAACTATTTTATACAGTTGATATTTAATTGGGGAAAAAAATATATATAATTAGATATAAGGTCGGAATTCACGTGTTTATAATTTCCTTTTAATATTCATTTTTACAGAGAGACGTGTGTAGTTTTTCGATGTGAATGTGATCTTCTCTGTCCCTTTTTTTTTCTTTCCCTTTTCGAAATCAAACCCATTGTTTATAAGCCTTTTAACATAACCCCCTGAACTACTATAAAAATCCATCTAAAATTTCCACGAAGTTTAAAAAGATTATTTTTTTCTAGATTTTAATGTAACAAGAATTTGAAATAACTTTATTCCCCTAATTATCTCAGTCACTAATTTAATTAGAAGTGTTAAGAGATCCTTTGTGCCTCCCTCTCCCTCTTCTATTGGCTAAACTCTCAAAACCATCGAAGAATATCCAAGGTTTCACTTGAAACTACAAAAAAAAACTTTGAAGCCATGTAGGCTAGTGATTTTTCGACTAAAAGTTTTTTTTATCATGTAATTGTAAGGCTATACAATCAGGGCATTGAGTTCATTAATAATAATATGCAATTCTCAATCGGAGAATTTAACACATTTTTCTTTTTATTATTATTTTGTTCTTTATTTCTTAATTTTAATTTTAACTTTTCATTCTTTTTCTCATATTTTATTTCTTTTTATACTTTTGAGATTTCTTTGATGACAAATTAAAACAAAAGGGGAAGTATTTATAATAAACAAAAATTCTGGAAATAGAAAAAAAGAAAACATAAGAAAATGAAAAAGGTAAAGGACAATTTCTCTGCGATCACCTATTTTGTTCCATGCATAATTTTTTCGTCACAACATCATTTATGTCACAACATCATTTATGTCAGCATAAATTAATTTTTCCTCATCACCACTTTTCTTATATATTTTCATTTCATATTTTACCCACCTCATCGAACCACAGGAGGGGGCTCTCCGCCCCCTTCTAACCCCCACGACGACTTGACCGCAGAGGTCGACTCGCAAATTACTCTGCATCAGGATTAAGATTGATAAATAAATTTGTCAACACGAAATTGATTCTCTTATAATATGTGTGTGTGGCTCACACACATGAACCGAACCCGCATAGCACTGCAATTTGCTTCGAAATAAGTGAGTTTGACAAATTTATTATTGCAATGCAAATTTTAATGCAAGTTTCGTTTTGGCACAAATGCTATTATTGGGGAAAAAAAGAAAATTCTAAGGATTCTATAATCTATCTGTGTTATTAGAAGTGTATATCATTTGGATAATTCTAAGAGCAACCCACTCTAAAAAAAAGGGGACAAAAAATTCTAAGAAACAACCATGTATCAACTACTTCCATATATGAAAAATGCTCTATTATTCATGCCCTACAAATAGTTTTGGTTTGTTGATGAGATTGATTAGCAAAAACAAAGGTTTGAAGTTGGGAATATAGTATTTATTGGCATTCATGTCCTTTCAGACTCCTATGTACTATATAATCAGCTTTTTAAATAACAACAGTACATCATTTTTTGAATAGTTATGATTTTTCAGTGAAGTGAGGATGATTGGAATCCAAAGCTGATAATGATGATTGTGGTGAATCGCAAATTCACAACTATTTAAATATTAATACACGATTGTGATGGACCATCAAATTTTGATTTAGAAGTGAATATATTGGACTCTGGACTTTGAAAATTTAAGTCTAGTATATAAATTAATCGGGCTTGGGCTTAAGAAAATTAAACAATTTCGGGTTCATACTTACATGAGCCCAGCCCGTTATCATCCCTACTCAAACCTTGATTCCTAAACTTACATTTGATTCAAATTATTTCTTCTTTTTTTCTTTTGAAAGATTTATGTAGCATGAGGATTCTATTTCCAGCTAAAGTTGTAATTGAGGGCCTGTTTGGTTAAGGGTGAAAGTGAGTAAATGAAGAAGTGAGGAAGTGATAATATTTCCCTTTGGAACTTAAGAATTGGTTATTAAGTTTTCCGGTGTTTGGATGTTGTTGGAAAGTGTGGTTTGGAAAATGTTATGTCTTTTCCGGTGTTTGGATGGTAACGTGGAAGTGAAAGTGAAAAAATTGACCACAAAGTTGACCGCAAAATAATATTAAAATAAAAATTAATTAAGAAAAATAAAAGATAGACTGTAATTAGAATGCAAGTGAGATTTACATGATCAAAAAATTAGTTGTATTGTGCTACAACTTATTACAAATGAGATTTACATGACTACAAAATAAACTGTAGCACTCTGAAAGTAAGGAAATGGTTGTGTAAAAGAGGAAAGAGAAAAGTAAAAGGGATTTTCTTATTTTCCTTTTCTGGTGTTTGGATAGATAGGAAAGTGAACAATTATACTTCTACATTTCCTTACTTCCGCCCACTAACTTGCAACCAAACACATACAAATTAATTCATGATGTAGCCAGAGCCAGCAGCCTATAAAGAGAGTGGGGAGCCCCATAAAAAACAACAGAAAACTGTTGAGTAAACCATAGAGGGAGATCTTTAAAGTTAACTAGTGCTTAGTTAGTGTTGATATCATCTGATTCCAGTAATCAAGGTTCTAATCCCACACATTTTTGAGTTGTTTCTACTTAATAAACAGAACCAAAGAGACCCATGTTCACAAAGTGCCTCACTCTTTAGTCGTCACATTGCATCCACACAAAATGGGGACTGTGGTTGCTGGAATCCAGCTGTCTCGTGACCGAGCTTACACGGTATACATTGCAAGCACCGCATTCTTCCATCGCCATCTGCTGAGTTGGCGTACATACTCAGATCCAAAGTCTACAGAGACTCCACCGACATATCAGATAGAATACAATACAGATACGTGGATACACAAATCTGAAAAGAACATAAAGTTCATTAGAAAGAAAATTGATGGATTCTAATTGAACTTGCAAATGTTAGAGGAGTTTATGAAACGAACCGGTTCATAATATCTTATTATTGTCTTAAACTTGATGCATGTTGAACTCATATAAAAGTTTCTAAAAAGAATTCAATAAGTATAAGCATCAGAAACGTACCAAATACGTGCCAACACAGAGTACTTGACTTGTTTCTAGGAATCATTGTATCAATACATGACACTATGTCAACTAAAGAACTAATCATGAGCAATCCAAACAAAAGGAAACTATGCTCTCTTTTTTTGGTAATGTTTGGTCCAATCCAACCCATTTCTCTCATAATAATAGTAATATCCCCAAGAAATATCCCAACTGTGACTATGATAAACTTAAAAGCCATCAATCACTGCCATTACTCACCTAATTCCCCGCTCCATAAATCCCCCCTTCACCCCACACGTTCATTCATTATTTCATTAACAACCCACACACCCACACGCGCGCACACACACACACAGACAAATCCAAAGCGATACAAAATCCACTAACCAAAGCAAAGCAAAGATCAAAACATTCTTCCTCCTTCAAAAAGAAAAAAGGGAAAAAAGAAAAAAAAAAATGAAGAGTACTCCTTGGTTACTTGTAGCGCTAGCCATGGCTGTGGCAATGGCCACCCTCCCCTCCTCCTCCCTCAGTGCCATCACCCCCTTCATAGGGGTCAGGGGTGGCATTGGGGTCTACATCAACCCATCCGAGCCCCCTCCCCCCACCGACAACCCCTCCTCAGATCTCACCACCGCTGAGTACTCAGCCCTTCAATCTTGGAAATCAGCCATCGCTGAGGACCCCAATGGCATCCTCACCACCTGGGATGGCCCCAATGTCTGCTCCTACAAGGGTGTTTTCTGCTCCATCCCCCAAGACTCAGACCCATCATCACCATCGTCGTCGTCACCATCACCGTCAATTCTTGCCATAGATCTCAACAATGCCAACCTCAAAGGCTCGCTAGTCAAAGACCTCTCCCTCCTCACTCACCTCTCCATCCTCCACCTCAACTCAAACAGGTTCTCAGGCCCCATCCCTGACTCTCTCCGAGACCTGCACTACCTCTCTGAACTTGACCTCAGCAACAACCAATTCAGCGGACCATTCCCAACGTCAACCCTCCTCATACCAAACCTCATCTATTTGGACCTCAGGATGAACTCGTTCTCAGGTGAAATCCCTGAGGAGGTCTTCGAAAAAAACCTCGACGCCATCTTTTTGAACAACAACCAGTTTGAGGGTCAGATCCCCATGAGCCTGTGGTCCTCCTCAGCCTCGGTCATCAGCCTGGCCAACAACAGGCTCTCTGGCACTATCCCGTCCGGGTTCGGCTCCTTGGGTTCTAATTTGAAAGAGATACTTTTTCTGAACAACAAGCTCACCGGCTGCATTCCTGAGGCAGTTGGGTACCTGAATGAGGTGGAGGTCCTCGACCTGAGCTTCAACTCGCTGGCCGGAAAGCTGCCGGGGTCCATATCGTGCCTGTCGGGGATCCAAGTGCTCAACATTGCGCACAATCAGTTGTCAGGGGAGCTCTCCGATGTGATCTGTGATCTCAAGAGCTTGGCCAACTTGACGGTGGCGTATAATTTCTTCTCCGGTTTCAGTCAGGACTGTGCGAGGTTGTTTTTCAGGAACGTGGGTTCGATTTCTCGGGGAACTGTATCCCCGGCAGGGACATGCAGCGGCCGGCGCCAGAGTGCTCGCAGGTGCCCGGCGGCGGGCTCAGCTGCTTCAGGAATCCGGTGTCGGGGCTGGTGGCCTGCACTGTGGGTGGGCTTGTGGGGAGAGCTTACCCATTGCCCAGTTCAGTTCCCTGAAGGGAGTGTGAAGTTTAACCGTGATTGAAGCCTTGCATCTATAAGTTGATTTCATTCATTTGTTTTGCCTTTCTAAGTGTGCTTGGAAGTTAGAAATGAAGGAATGAAATTAACAATATGTTGCATCAAAATTGAACGTTGGTGTGGATCACAACTATTTTTGGGTCTGTTGATAGATATGTTTGCAAAATTTCTGGCTGATTTGAGTATTGTTGAGATCGGAGAGGTTGGTGGAGGTTTAATGGCGAGCACTGTGTGTGGGCTTAGTGATTGAGCCGAATTCTATTAGCTTGAAAATTTGATGCTAAGGGAGTTACATTTATGCAAACGATGGTTATTGATCTGTTATATTGACAGAAAATAGTAAATCCGTGGGCATGCGAGCGCAAAAGCGCTTGAATGTGATGATGACTATCATTTTACTGACGTAGCGAGCAAATTATGGCTTTCTAGTTTGCTATAAAAAGTTGAAGACTAACAAGCTTTAGCTCATAGCATTCAGATTGCGTTCAGATTGTCAAGCATCAATAATTCAAGACAGCAAAACTAAAGTGAAAAGAAGTATGCCAGGGAATTGAAACAAAGGATTCGGTTTATCCAATTAAGTTCGCATTGCTGCATAACTAAACCTCTTCCTCTTAAATGTTGACATTAAATCGCGTCTCTGCAATGGGTTATGAAGGGGATTAAGTTTTCATCCAGCAAAAATCTACACATCTTGATCCCGAAAGCAAGTTTATGTTGTTGCTTTGCGAGAGTTCTTAGCGAAACATTTTCTTGTTCCAGGTGGGCTGATACAATACATACAGACCAGAAATTTTCAAACCATCAATACTTGTTTGCAAAACATCCCAAATGATCACTTGTAATGAATAACATCAAGAAATGTAGTACATTGGGTTTGGGAGTTTGAAGGATCGAGTTGCCATTGGAGCGCCTATCAAGTCGCTCCATTGATCTCCGGAGCTCCCATGAATCCTGAATCCTTGAGCTACCAACTCAGCTCGCTTCCCTGATTTGTAGACCACTGCAGTTGTGCCATGGTCAGAAGGTCCCCTGTTTAAGCAAAAGCAATTCATGGAGTAATGCGGATAGTTAGTGTGAAATTGAAACATCCTGATTGAGATATCGATTAAGAAAATGCAAGGAAGTTGAATTCTACAGCTGAGAGAAAATAGGCTTGTACGCATGTTTAAAATTTTAACTGAATTGTAGTTTTGAGTTCAGTACTCAAGAGTCTACAAGTTTAGGTCTGGAGAGCAATACAAATAAGCCATATCGGTGTTCTTTCATCAAACTTGCAGAAACTCTACATAAATTGGCTATTTACTGGCATCAATTTAATCAACAGTAACTTAATAGTCAGAAGTGCATAGATTTGACCCCTAATATGAGGTAAAAACATTATGTTTTTCCTTTTTCCTTCTAGAGAAATAGGGAGATTTTTGAAATATTATTGACAGAAAAGAACTACTCATTTTGAACTTCAACTAACCTAAAATTTTCCAAGGTACAGGATACGGTAAGGTTAGGCAGTTCTAAGGTTCCGATCATTTATCATGTAGATGATACAACATTGTGATAGTCTGCACAAGGATGAAATTTATTTACATTTTATTGATAGAACAAGTGTGTTTTATGATCCAAAGGAAAAATAAGAAAGCAAGTTATGAAAAAAATAAAAAATATATAATTCAATCAAATGGCTTAATTTTCCCCTCACTAGTCTATTCGCCAGGATATGGAACAAAGGAAACGAAAAAAATAGGAAGAGAAATGCAATTCAGATTCAAGTTTATTGTCAGACAATTTTTTTTAATTTCCTTCAACTGAGTATTGATCCAAAGTTGTAATCATCTGTAGGATTTTAAGTCAATTCATACAAACAGTGCTCTAATCCAGTATTATGTTTCTTTTAGTAATATGAGATTGCACTTATGGAATTCTTTATCTGCAAGAGTACTATTTTGAGTAGACTGTAGAGAGAAGGCTCACAATAATGGTTATCTATTGGGAAAGTAACATGTCAATGACTTATATAAGTTTTGATAGTCTGATTGTCTGCATAAGAAATATATCCGACACGACGCTTCTTGCTATATTGCTTCCACTAAACATGTATAAATTCAGAATTTAGTATGTGTCAGTGTTTCCATGGTTCTTGTGCGCCAACACTCAACCATCAAGAATGAAAACAATTTGTCACATAGGATGGATATCCCTCTACATAGTTGGCGTCAGATACTCAAGACATTCTTCAATATAAATAAACTCAAAATTCCTGTTGTATTCTGACCTCCCATTTCCCCTAAAATCTTAGGGGAAAAAAGGTGGTGTATGAATATTTGTAGCAAAAATTCATAAACCATTAGTAATCAGGTCAATCTCCATATCAATATTACAGTTACATCATACGTCACTTTTTAATTTAGTGTAATCGTGTTATAGAGATTTCTTAAATTGTATGAAACAAGAGGAAGCTGTACCTCAAGAAGAGCCTTTCCCAGGAATGGTAACCGGAGAGCAATAGATTCTGTTCAGTGACGACCCGTTGTTCCTCAGACCTGCCCGTTAGGAGTACTATCTGAAACCCGAGCCCTAGAAGCTCCTTGTAGAGCGTCAAGCTTGCCGGTAGAGCAGGAGCCTTTGCCAAATTGACCCATTCGTCGAATGAAGTCTCGTTGAAAACCTCCGATCTACAAAACCATGAATATAAGATGAAAGGAATCAATAGGTCACTTGAAGGCTTTACTTAGTTCCTTCTAATACTGAGAAAATATAAATCCACAGAAAATATTTCTCCAGTTTATTTATACTGGATTCCATACACGTCCTCCACACATCCAAGTGCAATGGGCTATGAAGAAGGAAGGGAATAGACATGGACACATCTTCCCTTCTTCTTAGGGATGTGTAGCGACTGTTAACTCCAATGGACCCAATACAAATCATTATTATCCCTTTTTCAGATTGACTGCTTGGTGTCGAGTTGGATAAATTTGCTACTTTGTGATCATGATGAACATTCGGATGCACCCACAATTTTGGAGTTACACGCGCCGAATTTCATGCATGAACAGTGCAAAGGGTAATATACTGTGGAGGGAATTCAAGTGAGTTTTTCCTTCCTTTTTAAGGGATAAATAGCCAGTATAAACTTCAAATGGAACCATAACAAATGTTTCTTAAAATGTCCATCTTTATTCGCGCCGATTTTACAAGTAATAGAATTATAAACTCTTCATTCAAAACTAACTTTGTAGTCTTAGTTATGTCTAGAATGTCTTCAACAGGTCTAAGATACATTATAAATTTTAGGATATGTCCAGAGAAGTACTTAACACATGTCCGTTGTCAAGTATCAAGCAAGTATCTGGCACGGGTATGTCTCCTTTATAGAAGTATTCATGCTACAAAGATGTCAATCAAAGCCGTGATTATATGTGTTGAGAGGCTTCTTAAGAAGTACTGTGTACAGGGTCAGCTGGGAAAAGGATCATAAAATTGGAAATGGGTCAAACCGTCAAATCTAGATCTTTTTCCATGTTGTCGGAGTCTAAATGAATGAACTTCCGAGAACCCGAACCCCCTTTCTAAATATTACATTGAAAACTTTGGTTCTATGCAAGAGTAAAGCCTTTCTAGGACTCATGCTCAATGAGCCATCCTCACTTATGAGTAAGGGAAAATGCCCTATTAACAGCGATGCACCTTAATCATTCTAGATGCATCAAAGATTTTTACTGTTTGTTGATCCTACGCTTAGGACCTAGGATGAAAGTAGTTGGTCTTTAGAGAGACTTATTACATATTAATAACAGTGAAGAAGCTAAGCTTGGGTATAAAAATTATCTTCGGATTTCGTTGTTCTTTCAGAAAGAAAGCCCCTTCTGCTTTCATAAACTTGTATTGTCTCATCATTTACTTTCTAATGAAATAGATGGCCATGCTGCATCTAGTTCCTAAATGGAGATTTATATACAAAAAAGTAATGTATGAACCAAGACGTAATATTAAATGTTAGAACACTAGATAGCAAGATCGCCTTACAAAAGTCAAATTAAGAGATGAATCTTGTTTAGGAGCATACCATACAAACAAGATAATGAACTAAATAGAGACAATAAAATTGCCTGGTTCAGATATGTTCACCTATGCCTTCTTTAGGTAGAAAATCCGCTTTGAATAATGGAGTGTGAGAATACTCACTGTACGCTTTTCTAAATCCATTAATAACAATGAAAAAATACAATAATACTCACAATAGGCTTTCTCTAGATCCTCATGCAAGTCTTCATGGTGAAAACCCTCATCCCTTACTTTGTCCATTAACTCCATTACACCTCTCTATTCTTGAAAATAATACAAGAATACAAAGATTTAATTTTGGGGTGACTATTTTTATAATCCCCTTTAAAAATTATTTGCTTTTACACCCATAATACTTTAAATCTTGTGGATGTTCTCTAAAAAAGTATTTCATATGTTTTTTTTAAAAAAACTTATAAGATCAAAATCCTAAGAGTACATTGCTATTTTAAAGTACATATAGCAAATTTATCCTTCCCCTTTGAATATGAGTGCCCTTTATCTCTAAGTAAATAAATAAATAAAATCCTTTCCTTTCTTACAAAAGGTTAACATATTATAGAACAAATTCAACATGATATCCCCAAGTTAAATTATGTATAACAACCTTAGGAGTATACAGCTAGTTTAAGGTATGTACATTAAATTAAATAGAAAAAATGACAAGGCTTAATATAAAAAACTACGATAAAATTTCATCATCTTTTACTAAAGTACCAGGAACTTTGAGTCTTTAAAATTACAGTTTTACCCTTACTTTATTTCAAAACAACATTTTCCCCTTGCATTTGTCATTTTTTTTACTAGAAATAAAATAACAAGTAGTTATATACATTTTTTATTCTTGGTATATTAAGGTATATCTTATTTTTATGAAAATTAATTTTTTAATAAAAATTTTACATAAACCTAGTTTATAGTATTAATTGTTAAGCTAGGGGTATATTTGTCATAAAGAGTCACGCGCCTAGCACATTACTATTTTAACAGAGAATTAATGAAAGTTTAGGTGGATTACGAATAATAAAGCAAGTTTACGAATTATGATAGTCTTCTGAAAATCTATGAAAGTTCATGGTGGTTTTATGAAATTACACCAAACTGCAATATAGCAAAAATAAAATGAAAAACATGACTAATTTGAGTTTCAGAAGAACATAATCTTATTATCTCTTTGAGTACATGTGGATCCTGTGCATTTCTTAAGAGCGTAGTGGTGAGCTGTGCCCTTTAAACATATAACCAGAAGTAATTTTTGAATCCACAATAAAATGATATGACATTTCATAGGAAAATATTGTTTCAGTCTAAAAATAAATCAATAAAGGTATTGAGGCATATCAACAAACTCTGAAATATGGTTCCTATTATGTTTATAGCCTCGGAGCTTATGTTCCTTTTTGTTCTTTTTGGGCTTATTCTAATTCTTATTTCGCACCTACAGTAGGGTCGGAGGTTATTTGTCCCCTTAAAGGGATTGGCGTTTTAGATCCTCGAGCAGTCTCTCTTCTTAATCCTCGAGCAGTCTCTCTTCTTAATCCCCTTGTTCTCCTTTCATCCGGAGCTGTTGTAACTTGGGCTCATCATGTTATACTCGCAAGGAGAACTCCTTTCATCCGGAGCTGTTGTAACTTGGGCTCATCATGTTATACTCGCAAGGAGAAAAAAAAAGAGAGTTGTTTATGCTTTAGTAGCTACTGTTTCACATAGCTTTTGTATCCAATGACTTTCAGAAAATGGAATACTACTGAGCACCCTCCTCCACAATTTCAGATAGTAGTTTCTATCTTGAGTTTCATGGTTTTCATGTGATTATAGGCACTTTTCATTTTTATATATTTGGCAAGAAACAGGATGCGATTATTTGAGTAACATCTATCAAACTATACGAAGCAAAACAACTTCTAAAAGACGAACTTGGACTGTTGGTAGGAAGCTTTCTTGTAACAATAGAGATCATTGGTTAAATTACAGACATATGCTTGGCTTCGTACTGAGAATAGAAATCAAATGCATATATACATGCAACACATACATACATACAAGACAAGACAAATTATTCTTTAGAAAAATCTTTAGATAGCTTCTTAAGAGCATTTTCACCGTGTCCAGGCAAAAAGTATAAAACTTTTTTTTTAATCAAAAATCAATTTGCTCGGACTTGAATTCGGGCTCTTTGTGAGTGAGCTTGTAACCAGACAGTGTGAGACTCGCCACCAATGAAAATTTGTCTGAACCCCACTACATTACCTAGCTCCATTTTGCTCGCCACTTTACTCGTTCACCGCGGTGACCGCGGTGTGAGAGCCATTAAGTAAGTGGGGTTACTGGGTCCCACCGGAGGCTAACTGGAATCAACGACCCAGATGAGCCCAGATGAGCGCGGTGGCGAAAAACAGGGTGAGCAAAAAAAAATTTCTTTTCAACCTATGCACATTGTGGTCAGTCCATTGCCAAGTTTCCCTTGGCCTACCAGGAAAATAAAATTCTGAAAACACCTCAAATTCTTAAACCATTGCCAAATGTCCCCGAAATGATACTTAAAAAAAAAAAAAACATAGCAAACGTAGGTCTAAACCAAAATGACCTTCAATCTGTAATAATATCAGGAAAGAGCTAGAACAATGAAGAAAAAAGAAAGGAATCAAAATTTCTATCATACCCATATCCATTGTCTCTATAATAAGGCAGATTGGTGAGCAGGGTCTCGTCGATGTCAAACACCCACACATCCTTGCCGTCGCCGGCAACCGGGACCGTCGCCGCGAAGGCTAGCGCCTCGCCACCGACGACGTCGGAATCCGACAGGTACCTCTCCCCGTTCATGTACCCAGCCACGAAGTCGGCGCATGTGGGCGGGACGTTGGGCCAGGGGCCGGCGTTGTTGGTCTCGACGGAGAGCCTCCAGCTGTCGCAGAAGAGGGCGTCGGAGCCCGCCGGAGGGTTATCGGAGACGATGCGGAGGAGGGATTCGGAGGAGACGGAGGGGGCGAGGGCGGAGAGGAGGAGGAGGAGGGAGAGGATTGAGTTGAGGAGAGCCATGGAAGAGAGAGGAGAGACGATAAGAGAAGTGATGTTGAAAAGGAGCTTGGCTTTTTGTTGATGAGTTGAGGTTTATTTATTGGTACTTTTTGGTGTCCATTTATTGGTTTTTTTTTTTTTTTAGTAGGGAATTATTTGTTCGAGATTCGGCGGGATTAGGCCATCCCGGATAAAATGGAAAAACTGAAAAAAAGAAAAAAAAAAAAAGAGACATTGTTCGGAGTTTTTAACCCCAAACGAAGTCATTTCTCCAGGATTGATAATAATGGACAAAGGAGAAAAAAAAAAAAAAACCCTTCATTTTAGTTGCGAACTCCAAACGAAAAATAAAATATTTAAGTTTCATCAGACACGGAGCATCAGAAATCAATTTTTGAAATAACTTTAGAGAAAAGTTGGCTTTTTAAAAAAATTATTAAAAAAAGTTTTTTAAAAATTTACCTCTTATTTAACTTTTTGGAGTTCTCATCATACCCTAGAAACTTTAACACACACACACATTAGTCAATAATGTTATGAAAATTTGATGTTAGATTCATTTTTATTTTCAATTAATTTAGAAAAAATCTCAATCATAAATTTATTTTTGCCTCCTCAATTCACGTCAACCACATGATTCATTTCAAATTGGAGTTTACCATATAACTAACTCATATTTTTTCATTTTAATTTTACTTTTTTTTCAGATCTCGCATACTAAATTTTCTTTTTGGCTTTTTACCATCCATTCTTTTTGTCATCTCCACGAATCTCCCCGATCTTTTCAATCAATCATGTTATGATGGTTTTTATCATTTTCTTGTTCATTTTTTAGATTTAGGGTTTGAGTTTTTGATTTAATTTCTGTTGGATGATGACGATGCTGAAATGGTCGCAATTCTTTTATGTGACGAACACGACTCAAGGAGCGATTCATGACCTGGTTTCAGTTTTGGGGGAGTTAGAATTTTACAGGAGCGTTACACAATGAGAAAAGAGATGGTCGCAGTCATCGTCATAACGATTGCGACCATGAGAACTGCAACCATGATCATGAAGACTATGATTATGATCGCAATCCTTATAAGATGAGTTCTAAAAAAACAGAGTGAACATGAAAATAAGATCTTTTAACTGTGACTCATAGTTCTAAAGTTGCAGTTGAAGTTCTCACAAAGTCACAGTTCTCATAAAGTTTATATTGCAATTCTCACAAAATTCTTGCAAAGTTGTAGTCCTGAACTTGTAATTACAATCGAAGTTGTAGTTCTCACAAAGTCACGCTTACAGTTGCGGTCATGATCACGATTAAAAGTTAATATGAGGGTTTTAGTCTTTTACATTTTTGTAATTAAACTACTAGTCAAACACGCGTCTGCAATGTAGAATCCGTAAAAAAAAATGAAGCCAAGGCGTAGAAAAAATTATAATCAAAGTGTTTTTCTAATTAAGTTTTACTCTAAGTGTATCGGCCCAAAATCCCTATAATAATAGCAGTGATAATGACCCTAGTGATTATCTGAGGTAGATTGTTTGCCAAGACATTATGCTAAGAAAACTAAGTAACTGTTTTCAACGTGAAAAAGCACTAGGGCATGGAAGATGATATCAATTAGTATAATTGTAAAACTTCTTTACAGTGTTTGAGAGGTTTGAGGTTTAGAAGCTGTTTAGATTCTAGTAAGTGTGTGGAAGTAAGAAAATAGAGAAGCGTTTTTTTTCACTTTTCTATTTATTCAAATACTGAAAAAAGAAAATGAGAAAAATCTTTTTTTTTTTTTCTCCTCTCTCTTATACACAACTATTTTCTCACTTTCAGGGTGCTACAGTTAATATTGTGGTCATGTAAATCTCATTTATAAGAAGTTGTAATACAAAACAGTTAATTTTGTGATCATAAAAATCTCACTTGTATTCTAATTACAGTCTATTTTTTATTTTTTAATTAATTTTTATTTTAAAATTATTTTGCGGGTAACTTTGTGGTTAACTTTTTCACTTTCACTTTCATATTATCATCCATATATCAGAAAAGACATAACATTTTTCAAATCACACTTCCTAACAACATTCAAATACCGAAAAACTCACTAATTAATTCTCAAGTTTAAAAAGAAACTATTACTACTTTCTCACTTCCACCCCTAATCAATTCGCCTCTTAAATCCTACTTATATCGGCTTACAACTTACATTTAAAAAAAACTATCAGTTTTAACAAAAAAAAAAAAAAAAAAAGAGTGAAAACAAAATATGAAAAATCACATGTTTCCCTAAATCATCAGAAGCAAGGTACACTGGTTACGTGTTAATTAATCGAAAAGAAATCTTTTTTGTCGTGAGTGAAAAGATCTTCAGTCCAAATCGAGAAAATAAAGTTAAAAATTCAAGACGAGGGATAAGAAAGATTCCCTATAATAGAATTTAAAATTTTTTTTATTTATTCACGTGATTATTTATTATTATTATAATTGAGACCACGGAAGAGGCAAATCATTGAGCTTTTGACTAATAATAGAACGAAACACGAGACGTGGACGTATTCCAAAAGGAACACAGACGTGTAGGGCTTTGATGGCTCCTTACTCCGTATTTTATGGGATGGATTTTTTTTTTTTTTTTTTTAATTTTTTATAGTTGTAACCAGTGCTGCTGCTAATAATAGCATCCAGTAGTTGGCATTTGTATTTACCACGTTTAAAATTAAAATAGAACCTGGGCCCGCCCTGAGACGGAGAGCCAATTGTCTTATCGTATTGGATCACTTTCAACATGCTTATTTACAATTTGCTCAGCTCTCTGGTATTCGCTTGAATTATACACTGAGTTAGAGGCTGTTTGTTTCGCGTAAAGGGTCGTAAATTGTAAATTATTTATAACTTAATTATAATTACGGTGTTTGTTTGGATCGTAATTTGTAAAAAACTTACGCAATCCAACTATTACTTATTTGCCGCTCAATTACTGCTCACTGACAACCAACTTACAGTTAATTTTGTGATCATGTAAATTGTATTATTTTTTATATTAATATTAATTTTTTAATACATAATATTTTTAGTATTTATTTGTAATATTTAAAATTTTAAAATCACTGAAATAATTAATTTTGTGGCCAATTTTTTCACTTACGACTTTCAAAGTACGGCAATCAAACAACGTAAAATACAATACACTTTCTCACTCACAACTTTATATTACCAACCAAATACAGCAAAACTTACATGCATGTAACTCATTTATAACTGTAAAAAAATTTACTAATTACGACTTACAAATTACAGCGAATTACGACAACTAAACAGACCCTTATTTGGCAGCCACACATGTTTAGCCTTGTCCATGGTAGCATCTGACAACAGAGGGAAATGATTAGGTGCATAAATTCACAAGTATAAGTTCAGTTTCATTGACTTTGGTGAGTGAGATTAGTGTATAATCTTGCATTTAACTTTGGCGAGTGAGATCGGTGAGCCAGTTGGGTTCTTGCAACAGAGCATCTCGATAGATACCCAGAGAGAAATAGAGGTCGCCAAATCAATAATGGAAAAAGAAAACTGGCTACTTCTGTTTAATTTTTATTTAGAACAGAATTCTCACCTTTTTTATGAGTACAACATTTTGGGGGCGAAAAGTGAAAGCGCCCCAATAAACGAGTTTGTGCAACAAGCAGCACCAAAAGCAGAAGCAGTCGGCAAAATCTGTGTGGTAGTATAAAGGCTTCCAAACTTCAACTGAAGCTCTCTTAAACTCCAACTACATCACCTGACATTGTGTATCCTTTTGGCTGAGATGAGGGTGTTGGATAATAGCATGGCAATGGTCATTGGGCCGACTCCGCCAGGAACTGGGGTGATCGCAGAAGCTACCTTGCAAGCCTCCTCATAGCAAACATCACCAACCAGACGATAGCCTCGAGGACTTTCAGGATCCTGAAACAAGAACATACCAGCTTTTTAGCATGGTCACTCCTAAGCAAATGCGAAAATTTAAAGAAAATAGTTATGTCTGTGGCTCCCAAGTCACAATCATGTGCTGAGGTACAAAGAGAAAATATTTCTCAACACAGGGAGACACCGAACAGTATTTCAAAGAAGTTTCAAATGATCAGAGTTCACCGAAACTGGCTAGTTGTAAGAAAGATACTATATATCTATCATTTCTCCCAAACCAGTAAGGTGATGAGACAAAATACATGAAGCAGAGGGTGACTAGCTACAACAAAGGAGACGAAGAATAGGGAGGTTAGCTACAAGAATGGAGATAACATCACCAGTATCCACCATCCAACAAATCAGCGAAGTGCACTCAAGACCTGGCCTGACTGGTGGCTCCAAACCAATCAGCTCCAAACTGGATCATACTTTTGGTGGGGGGGGGGGGGGGGGGGGGGGGGGGGGCGGTTAATGATTCACAAATGGCCCGGCAGAGCAAGGGGTGAGAGGGTGTGTGTGTGTTATGTACAATAGGTCGTGCATTTTTTTTTTTTTTGCTATTGATACAGACCGAAGTCGATGCAGTAACAAACATCATACATACAAATCTATATTGCATGAATATGGAATAGAAAAACATCACGATGACATATTGACACAAGGATATGGACCCAACAACTTTTGTATACACTAGCATACTAAACATGTGTCATGCACACCATGAAGAAAGAAAAAAAAGAATGAGCAATTAGAATGATATATTTATATTACAGTTATTATTATCTAATTATGTTAATTATATACAAATACAATTCTAATCAGTTTTGTTTATTTACAAAATGGAAACAGCGTATTAGTCTAGAGACATTAAAAATTAAATTTAAATAGATTAGCTTCTTATCTAAGTACAGGTAAGAAAAATAGAGAGATACAAATAAAACATTTCCATTAATCGGGATGTTTATGCAATAACTCCATCCATAAAGTGGATCAACATATATATTCTTGTGGATTAAATGGTTTTGACAGTAGCTCATAGTAGAGAGAGAAAAATTAAATATAATAAATTTGAAATAAAGATATTAGGAATTGATAGAGGTTATCTGAAAAAACTTTGTTTTAGGAGAAATATCCGTACGAGGAATTTGAGATAAAAACATAACTAATTAGAGTTTATATATGACAAAATAGCTATGTAATATTTATTAAAAAAAAAAAAAAACGAGGAGAGAAAATTGAATGTTTGGCATTGGGTAACTTGTTCGAGTATGAATAGACTTATATAACAAGTTTTAGATAGATTTCAATAAATAGATTAATTAGTAGATTTAATAGGAATTTATACATTCTAAATATTAATTTATTTTCTTATGCGGAACATAGCCCTACGAGGAAAAAAGGAGGGTAAACATTACATTTTTAAGAGTAATTATAGATTAAAATATGAAAAACAGCATATAAGAATCCATGATGCACTATAGCCCCAAGAATCCCTATCCATTGTTTCAAAGATAGCAAAGAATAGAATCCACACTCAAAGCAAATTGAATTGGGAACCCAGACATAAGTATCAACGCATTTGATCAAATAACACCAGCCTCGACCATCCACATCTCACCCCACTTCTCTTCAGTGACACATGAAACAAGTCTACTCTATCAATCCTCTCACTCCAAAATTCGTCATGACAATACTAGCTATCACTGTGCAAAATGTTCCAAAGCCACTTGTCCTATTTTTAAACTCTCTCGCAGAAAATTTCCATCAATTGGCCTTGTAGCTTTAGTCCTCTTCATATATTCAAGCTTGTTTCTTAACAAACACCCAATGCCAAGTTTACAGGACACTTCCTAAAATCAAACCCAATATATAATGATCCTCCATATTTCCAGATCAACAAAGCCCACATTCAAAAAAGCCCTTTTACAAGCTTCATCATGTAACCACCATCTCACACGACAGGTGGCACCTTTATAACATGCAACAGCCATGAATTCCACCATGCCTCACCCAGTTAGTTTCCATATGAAAATGGATGAGAAATATCATGCAAGAACAATTCACTTTTCTCTAAAGCCAAATCATTGCTCTAGTATCATTTTACCATACTCTTTGACAATTGCAAGTGACATTTTAGCATATTGATAAAGCTTTTTTGCAGTGGACAAGAAGTATGTGATTCAAATTCTGCTTATTTCATAGTGTTGGATAACCGCAAATACTTTTTGTAGAGATTGGAAAGCTGTAAAAGCAAGAAATCAATTATTTTGCCATAGGACAACAAATTACTCTCTCCTTGCGTGTCACTGTGCTTTATCCCTCGAAAATTTCCACAGGGAAATATCTCTTTCCTTCTCATTATCTGCGGCTTGTCAAGTGATTCATATCTAGTATCCACTTACTGATTACCGTCTCAATAAGCTAAGGAAAGCTTGACCGCTGGTTTTATTATCCTTTGTATCTGTATATAATATAAATGATGGGAAATCAAACGGTTCAGATTTAGTAAGATTTGTTGATTTTATATGAATTTAAATTTGAGTAGATTTGGTTGATATTGAGGATTAATTTGAATTAGATTTGAGTTTATAATAATTACACGTATGGTGCACGTGTTGTAAGCTATATATAGCCATATATTGAATTTTGAAAAGAATGATGAATTGCTTAAAAATTTTTTCCTTATGAAAATTTGTGTTGTTTGATTTGATCTCATGAGTTGAATCGAATCAGGCAATAAAGCCGAGATCCGGATTGCGATTCGTGATCATATTCAATTCTCAAATCCCTATTTTCCCTCAATTCCACCAAAATTCCCACCACAAACCTAATTTCCCTTCCGTCTCACATCAATTTGGTATTAGAGCCGAAATTCTTGATAAAAAAAAGATTTAAATCTTCTCCTTCCTTTCTTCCAAGTTTTGGTTCTTAGTTAAAAAAAGAGTGAAAAAATAGAAAAAAAGAAAGAAAAAAGAAATAAAAAAAGAGAAAAAAAGAGGGAAAAATTGATGTTCATCATCTCTTCCACCTTTTATCCAGCAAGAAACCCTAACCCTACTCTAACCACCCCTGCCTTTCTGCCATCATCGTGTCTCGTCCACAACCCCCGCCAACCTTCTCCGCCCTTGCCGCCGTCAGATCCCACCTCATGAATCACTGAACTTCAAAACGCCTGCAGCGCCATCTTCTACTACCTTCAACCTCGCCGCGCCGATGAGCTTCCACCGCCACAACTTCGCCGCCACGACAACAATGGCATCACACCATTATTGTCTTCTTCCTCGTCTTCGTCGCGTCGACTTCATCATCGTCTCAACTCGAGGACGACATCAGCACACGCTACCTCTCCATGACAGCACCCACACGTCATCATCTCCATCACCACCTCCTACTTCTTCCTTCGCCACCGACTGTATCCTCGTCCACTGCCGCCTCCAACTGCAGGTTCTCCCGCCACCGCCAACCTCGCATGCCCTACCTGTCGAGCGAGAGAAGTAAAGAGAGTTTGCTGGTTTAATTGGTTGTGTTTAATTCACAACCCAAACCCGACAAGCTACTAAAGACCCAGACCCACAGTTGAACTTGGATACCATCTGTTGGCCCAGATTCAACCCAGGCCCATCCAACGCCAGTGTCTAGCCTAGCCCAGGCCAGCCCCAAGCAGCCACAACTGAAGCTAACATCACGGCTCCTTATTGACATCATCGCCTCTACGAGTTCCTACTGTAAAACCTAAACAACCTTCACCAATTCCGCAAAAAGGAAGTCTTGGTCCAAACAGGGGATGGGGAACAACACTCTCTGTCAACTATATTTCAGTACAACTAACTTAAATCCTCACTTCTAGCTAATATAATCATGCATCCAAGGAAACATATCTAAGAAAGCCAAGCTCTTTTCTAAAATCCCTCCACCCTACACCTCAAATAATGTCATGAATGCAAGCATATATAGATAACTCGTATTTTAGCTTCTCAGTATCTCAAACCGTCTTATAATGATTTCTTAATTCATTGAGAAAATGACATAATTGACAAATGGTGTATTTTAGTTGCAATTTTATAAAATTAAGCCCATAGTTACAGGACATCCAACCAGTCAAAAAAAAAAGTGTGCGCGCGTGTTTTTTTTTTTCTTCTGTTGTTGGATGAGCAACGAGAATCGAGAATCAACTTACTAAATTTGCCCAAATTGATACCAACAGAGGATTGGACAAGCCATAAATTATGCGTTTGCAGCTATTTCAACAATAGGAAAATAATGCACTTGATCAGAGAACAACAAGACAATCTCTAGCACTATGGTTATCTTATGTTGACAATTCTGACATTTTAAATAACATGCGACAAGCACATCTAATATAACTATTTATAGCCAACTCCTCTCACTGCAAGAAGCTAACTTGTATGAATTAAAACTTATGCAACAGGACATCTTGGGACACAACTACAATACCGTGTTATTCAAACTGTGGAAAGTTCAATCATCAATGCCAGTCCAGTAGATTTATAAATATAATGATGCACTAAATTATCCCAAGGAGTAATGAGGAGAGCATCTTACATCAACTGGATTGATCCCGACATCTATCACGACTGCACCAGGCTTTAACCAGCTTCCTCTCACTAAGTTTGCCACTCCACAAGCTGCATGATTATATCAGCCTGTCTTACGATTTCCTCAGTTGTTAGTTCTAGAATGTACCACCGTGACTGTTGCATTCTCTCCTGTTGAAATCATTCAAAACCACTAGTTAGCAGCAGAAATCCATATAAGCTTGAAAGGACTATGCACACTTAAGAGTTGCTAGAAGGGGGGAAGAACCAGCACTGGTAATCCATTTATGGGCTAACAAATATAAAACGTGGTAAAAGGCATGGAACTGATGTTACTCCTTATAAAACCCAAAAAATCATTCAAACAGAAACAATATGCTTTACAGGTGTTATACCTGCAATAACAATGCAGCAGGCATTCCAACAATATTGCTCCGTCCAATTACAACTGCTCTCTTTCCTTTAATCTCGACACCATACCTGCGCAACAATTCCATGCATCCTTTGGGGTACAGGGAACAAATTGGTTCCCTGCCTTGCAGGGCAAGACAACCAATATTCAGTGGATTAAAACCATCCACATCTTTCTCAATATTAACAGCATTGAGAATGTTTCTGCTCATCCATATGCTGCAAAACAAAATCCAGAAAGAAAATCAAACTTTTCCTGAAATGTCAATCATTAGAGATGAAGAGAGAAAAAAGTGGTATACTATACATTGCAGAACAGTTAAGAAGGATATATGTAAGAGATAGGATTTTGTGCAGTAGTGAATGTCCTAGAAATTAATATTAAAAAAATTTCTCAGGCTGGAAACTTAACTTTGAAACACAGGTCAAGGGAATCTTATAAGTTATAACAAAGTTTGAGATGTCTATAAGATATTAATTTTTAAGTGGAAATAATTAAAAGGATTAATATCAAAGTAGAAAGATTTTACAGTTGTAAGGAGGTAACAGGTACAGTAAAAAAAATAATCATAATAGGAAACTTGTTAATAAAATATAAAATGCCAGGAAACTATGCCAAACCAATTTTGCAGATGCAAGAGAACTCAACAGATCAAAGCCTCAATATCTTCCTTGAGCTCTTTCATAAAGTTTTAAAGCTTTGGTAGGAAATCCTTATGATTATATAGATTATTCAAGTTCCTTGAAAAATAATCAATGATAATTAACAAGTGACAAAAACAAGCATTAAGAGCTGCAATTAAATGTACAATAACAAAGGAGAAGCCAATTTCCCTCTTTTAGCTGAAATTATCATCATTGCTAACGTGATTACATTTTCAAAGACTTTCCTGAATCTTCTTATTAGTTAGAAGATAATTCAATCACATTGTCAAAAACAAACTAAAGTTCATCAAACAACCATCACAGGCACCCACACACACAAATGAAGAAACTAAATGTAAATGACTACATAAGACAATGAAGAGAACTATGAATTAAAAGGCAACATACGCGAGGAAGGGGAAGCTGAACCAAGATTCCATGAACAGATGGATCATTATTAAAGACTGAAATATGCATTAGCACTTCTTCCTCAGTGGAGTTCTCAGGTAAATGAATTTCATAAGATGTGATGCCTACAGCTTCACAAGCCTTCTTCTTATTCGCACTATGTTTGAGAATCTTTCCTTGAACCCACTAGAATCACTGCTAGTCCGGAACAATACCAAACGCATCCTTAAGCCTTGCAACTTCGGCTGCAACTTCTTTTCGTATTTGATTTGCAACTGACCTTCCATCAATAACCTGAGCATATGTGTCTGCCTGTCATCGCCACTACTCATGAAAATAAACAAGGCATTAGACCAAGAAAATACGAAGCAGGTTATTGACATCCATTACACCCATACTTATAGTCAGAGTGGGTTATCGATATCCATACCCCTATGCTTATAATCACCCTAGTATCCAAAAAAGTAATTGACATGCCAAAACTTTATCCAACGAGAAATTTTCTTTTTCTTTCCTTTTCATCTTAACTGTTTGAATGAAAAAAGAAAAAAAAAAAGTTCCTTCACATTTGAAGGTGGTATAAAAAAGGATATATTGGTGCCGCAAAAATGGCAAAAAATTGATTATTGTTGCATTTCTACTGCAAGGCCAATATCCCAAATTTATGTTATTTTGTTGGTTGTATCCTCAAGCAAAAAAATTATTGGCAAATTTCCCCTCTTGTTTTAAAACTTTAAGCAAAGCTTGAAACAGAAGAACCGACATCATTGAATTGGAAAAACACTAGTAGGATGCCTTCTTTCAATAAAATCAGAGTTTGTTGCCCACAATACATCATAGGTTATCGTCAATCTGGGGAACCCAACTTTGTCTCTCATTATTGGCAGCAACACACAGGTAAGAAACTCAGTATAAACTACACAACAACAACAACAACAACAACAACAACCCACAAACAAAAACAAAAAAACAAAAAACAAAACAAAAGGAAAAAAACAGGAAAATAGGGGGAAATCCCAAATCGAACTCTTTCCTCTTTGAAACAATCTAATTATTCTGATATTGAAAAATTAAATAAATATCAATTGCAGATTTTCCACCTTCTATATTATCCAATTGCCGCTTTGTAACTGTAATACAAACATATCATGAGCCGTTTACAATCTTTTTTTTTTTTTTTTCAGCGATGGTTTGTTACCTTCTCCAACAGCAAATAAAAGAAAAAAATATACCTATTTTCTTATCAACATTAATTTCAGTTGCTCAGTTCCCTGAAAAATTCTACCAAAATCAATCAATCCCAATATTAGCAATCACACGAAGAGAACACGACGAAATCCAAAAATGTTGCATAATCGAACAAATTTGCAATCCCTTTTCCAAGAATATTGAAATGGCCACGAAAGATTGTACCTGGAGACCGCGGACAAGCTCCACTCCGTCGAGTTGGAGGAAAAGCAACGACTTTGGCAGTCAAGGTCTTTACAGCGGGAAAGAGATGGAGC